>VDFB02271339.1:0-22447 GCA_007258455.2 Sequoia sempervirens
AATGCAATTAACATAAATTAAAAACAACACCATACACAAGAGAACACCATATTTACGTGCAAAACCAAATGAGGGAAAAACCATGGCGAGGATTAGCTCACAATATAAGTAATTGAAAAAGTAGTACAAGGGCTCACAACTAGAACATGACACACTTTCCAATAGGGCTCACATCCAAATCTCATTGCTTAGAATATGAAAAGAAGATAGAAGAGAAATATTGCACAAAGAACACTATCTCAATGCAACAAGGAATCCACCACAATTACTCCAACACTCTTGCAGCTTTGTTTGAAAGATTGAGGATGCCTTCAGCTCACTGCCTTCAGAAGTCCAATACTTTGAAGTTTGCATTGCTCTGCTCAAATTTTTACTCTATGCTTCTATAATTCCCACCACATTCATCACTCACATATATCTTGAGATCTTCCAAAAACACCACTCTTATTTATACCATCCTCAACCTTGAAAACCTTCTCTAAGGTTGGTAACCATACTTTACATTTATAATTTCAAATTAGGTTGGCACCCAAACATTCTCGCGGTGGATAGGAATGAAAGCAACCCATATAAATCCTTAGTTAGGACTCCAATTTTTTTGAACACACCTCAACATGCTTCCACAAAATTCAAAGCGGCTTCACATGTAGTGTTAACACCAAGTCAACTGTTACCCATGCTAAACACCATAAAACTATTAAGTACATGCTTCCCACTTGATCAAGACAACATGTAGACCACACAAGTATCTTTTATACAATCTAGAACAATCCATGAACCAATTGAGATCCAAAATAAATTTTTCCAAACTTGCATCAGATAAATATTTCAACCCAGAACATCTAGTTAACCTTATACACACATTAACACATGAAACACACAATATACTACACCAAATCAAGAAAAAAACTTGAATTTTGAAAGATATAAACAACATGAGAAACTTCCTAGATCCGTACAACCTGAAACCAAACTGTGGAGAAATGTGGAGCAAATACACTTCTCCTAGACCACAAAAAACAACACTGAACACCTAGTTCACACATTACTGAACATATCTCATTATAACAAATTGGTACAAGGGCTCACTGCTAGAATATGACACACTATCCAATACAGCCAAAGCTCACTACTTAGGATATAAAAACAAGATAGAAGAGAAATGTTACACAAAGAACACTATCTCAATGCAACAAGGAATCCACCACAATTACTCCAACACTCTTGCAACCTTGTTTGAAATATTGAGGATGCCTTTAGCTCACTACCTTCAGAAGTCCAACACTTTGAAGTTTGTACTACTCTGTTGAAATTCACACTTTATGATTCTGTAATTCACACCACATTCCCACAATGGATAGGAATGAAGGTGACCCATATAAATACTTAGTTAGGACCCAAATTTTTCCTAACACACCTCAACACGCTTCCACAAACTTCAAAGTGGCTTCACATGTAGTGTTAACACCAGGTTGGCCATTACCTATGCTAAACACCATAAAACTATTAAGTACATGCTTACCACTTGATCAAGATGACACAAAGACCACAAAAATATTTTTTATACAATATAGAACAATCCACGAACCACCTGAGATCCAAAAAATAATTTTTCCAAACTTGCATCATAGAAATATTTCAACCTAGAACATTCAGTTAACCTTATACACACATTAACACATGAAACACACACTGTATTGTACCAAATCAAGAATAAACTTGAATTCTAAAAGATATAAACAACATGGGAAACTTCCCATATCTACATAACCTGAAACAAAATTGTAGAGAAATGTGGAGAAAATACATTTCTCCCAGACCACAAGAAACACTAAACACCTAGTTCACACACTGGTGAACATATCTCATTCTGCGCAATGATCCAAAAACCAAAACTCTAGATATAGCAACTAATGAAAACCATGAACAACATATCAGATTCAAACATGCATAACATCAATACATAAGAAATACAAAGCACATCTCATAGCATGTTCTGAACACTTACACAACATTATTTTCTCTATTTATTAAATTTTCTCAAAAGCACTTGAAAACCAAGTACTAGAGACACCATATTAGCACATTAATTCATTCCAACACATCTCCAAACACTGCAACATAAAGATCGCTCCATGTACCCACAAAACTTCCTCAATATCTCAACTATACATACACACAAACTGCAACAAATTGTTTCCCTCTTTTTCACAATTTTCTTAATATCCTCGACATCAATATCCTGCAACAACCTTCATCAACACATAGTTGAAATCAATGACAACACCAACTTATTGAAATCAATAACAACAACTTCATACTTGCAACACCTTTAGTTTTTCATTACCACTACTTATGGTAATAATTAGATTTTCTCAAGATTTGGGAAAAGAGCAAAGAAACAAGATACATTTTTCTTCATCTTCTATTTTACCATCTATAGATGCAAGTTGAATTTCTATTAGATTAAAAGTATTTTAATGATCTGTAATACATTCACCATCTTTTATTTTTAAAGAATATAAACATCTTTTGAGATATAACTTGTTAAACAAAATTATATATATATATCCTTTTCCAAAACTTATGTGGTGGTGTCCTTTGTGGAGACATTCAAATGTAAATAATATATAAGACAAAACCAAATGGTTACTCATTCCTTCTTGTCTAATTTTTTCCAATCTTCATTAGATATTGCAGCTAGTTTACTTTCTTGTGAAACTTGAAACCACTGATCTCTCTCTTCAAGGAGATCCTCCATCTTTAATTTTCACATCTTGTAGCCCATTCCTTAATATCCTTGCAATATGTAAAAGTTGTGGTATACAATATTCTTCACAAATATAATATACCATAAAAATAGAGGCTCCCATTATAGCCAAAAAACCTTCAACACTTAAGAGAAAGGCATCCTATTCTAAACAAAATTGTTAGCTCTAATACCAAATATTGAAAACAAGGTGAAACTAAGTTGCAATATTAACTTATGTATGTGTATTCAACTCTAAAATAAAGATTACCAAATCTGATTTTATGTATATTTGTACGTTCACAATAATAGAAAAAACAACAAACAAATATGACACCATATTTATGTGGAGAAAACCTTTTTATGAAAAAACTCCACATGAGATAATAGTGCAAGTATATTATCTATCTTCAAAAGAGAGATACACCACAATATACTTCCTTGATAATCTCCTACAACCCAGTTACTTCCATACACTTGAATTTTTTTTGGTTAGGTGACATTAACTTTGCTAACCTATGTCAATTTTATGTCTCCATGTTTCTTAAAAAGTGTCCTAGGGGACATGAGAGAAATGTATTTAATTTTTCCATATATTGCAATTATATTTTTGAGAGGAAATTTAATGTTGGTGGAGGTTACACATCACTAGAGGACAAAATTATCCCTCCTAGGTATTCACATTGGGAATGTGAAGAGTCTTGAGTAGGGTGCCTAGTTTGGAGGGTAACAAGTGTCCATTGGTTCTCTATTTGGAAGATGAATAGTCATTGGAGCATCCTGAATGCCAAAATTTGAAGGGGCAATGGGTTAGGCACCCATTTTGAAGCCTTGTTCATATTAATTAATTTATTATCATGACTCTTGGTTTTCCAAGGAAGGGGCATGGGTTTTTTCAAGTGGTTTTGGCACCTCTTGTTTCGGTTTACCTTTGTGGTTTTTCCTCCCACAAGTTTTATAAATTGGATCCTTGAGATGGTAGTATCATCTTGTGTTATTTGTAGGTGTATGGAAGCATCTGAGTTGTAGGAGATTAGAAAGGAAGTGTATTATGGTGTATCTCTCTTGTGAAGATAAATAATATGCTTTCCCTCTTTTCTCATGTGAATTTTTTTCCTGAAAGGGTTTCTCCACGTAAATCTGGTGTCATATTTGCTTGTTGATTTTTCTATTACGGTGAATGTGCAATCAATCACACACACACAAATTGATTTGGTAATCCTATTTTCAGATTTTAATATAGATACATAAGTTAATATTGTAGCTTAGTTCCACCTTGTTTTCAACACAAACAACACAAGATGAAACTAACATCTCATGGCTCTAATTTATAGAACTTGTGGGAGACAAACCATAGTAGTAAACTAAAACAAGAGGTGCCAAAACCACTTGCAAAAACCCACACCCCTTCCTTGGAAGACCAATATTCATGATATTAAATTAATTGATATGCACAAGGCTTAATCATGGGTGCCTAACCCATATCCTCTTCATCTTTTAATGGCATTCAGGATGCTCCAGTGACTGTTCAACTTCTAGATGGAAAACCAATACACTTGTTTTCCTCCAAACTTGGGCACCCCACTCAAGGCCTTTCACATTTCCAATGTGGATGAATAGGAGGGATAATTTATCCTATAGTGATATGTAACCTCCACCAAAATTAAATTTCCTCTTGAAATTATAATTATAATATTTCAATATTAAATACATTTCTCACATGTCCTCTAGGACACTTTCTAAAATACACGGAGACATAAAAATGACATAGGTTTGAAAGGTTTAATGTCACCTAACCTAATAGATGAAAATAAATTAATGTGAATGGTGTGTTAGCTTAAGTAAAGAATTAAAAATATTTAATTAATATTTTTAGAGGAATTGATGAGAAATGATGAGATGATGAGACATAATACGTTAGTCATTTTTAGGTGTCTACATTTTCTCTTTGAGACAATGTATTTATTGCATTTTTTCAAAGAAATAATGTTGGTACTATAGAGGAGGGGGACCAACCACACCAAGGCTCTAGGTCATGGAGAGTCGAGAGTGGAAGGGTGCTCTAATCTACCTCAAGTTGGACAAGCATTTAAGGTCAAGGATAGAGAATGAAGAGAAATCTTATTGCTTCTGTCACTCTAATGACCCAAGAGTTTTGATGGGGCTAAATGAACAAGATTTTGGAACCCAAACTGTACCTCAAAAAACTCTCTACCAAAGGAAAACATTGCAGGTCAGGGATGACAGTGTGATGCACTGGTGTCTCACAGGTGTGTTGGAATCCATACAAACATAAAATGCAAGAGTATAGTAAAAGTATTAGGGATATACTAAAAACTTAGCAAACAAAGTTTAAAGTGATGAATAAAGTGGAAAGTGAAAAAATGATAGAAATAACAGGAAAAATGACTATAAAACAACAAGAATGAGAAAGGAGAGAATACAACTCATGAAGAGTCCAGTTTGCCAGCAAGCTCCACATGAATGTGTACCTACACACAACCAAGAGAGGAAAAATGTTGGGGTTGTATAGGGGTTTTTCATAGTCAAACCCTTGCTTTGGTGTTTCCACCTCCATAGAAAACTAGATAGAGAGATAGATAGAAATATGCTAAAGAAATGATGCTAGAACGAAAATGGAACCAAATACTATGAGAGACACTATACTATTCAAATCCAAAAAAAAATTAATACAAAAGCGTTACCACCCTCAACCAAAGGAACTGAAGGCCAATGAGAGAGGAATGCAAGCCTACAACTATGGTAGAGTTGATGCAGCCGTAACAATATCAAAAGCAGTCTCACAAGACACCAAGTTGCAAATTTTGTGGTAGAAGTGTAGGATGTTGTGATTGTTGAAGTCATGAAGCTAATAGTGCAACAAGTAGCTTGAGTATGGAGCAAAAGTGTGAAGCTAGAATATCGAATTAGTGTGTAGAAGATCAAAAATTACTAAGAAGATGGATTGATTGTGAAACATAGCCATTTGAAGATGAAATGGGAGGGAAAGAGCCATTCATAGGTCGGTAGGAAAGGATAGGGGAATTATGTTTCATCGCCAATGGAGAATGTAATACCTTTGCAGTTTCTAGAGGCAGGAATTCTGTCAGGATGGCAACACGTTGTGCAGACGTCCACACGATGCGCACACATCCCTAATAGAAATTTCCCCAATGACACTAAAAACAAGCACTAAGTGGACGAGGTATGAAATGAGGATGTGGAATTAATTGGTCAGATTTGATTTTTCTAAAGTGGAGGGTGTAAAAGGGGAATTTTCAAAGAGCGGTGAAAATTCACTCCTATACAGGTACAACAAAAAATTCCCTAGTGGATCGAAGGATGGAGTTAGGGTGCCCCCTTGAGAGCTTGGTTGAGAAAAATAAATTTTTAGTCAAACTCTTGATATGAAGAATATGTTAGATCTTAATGATTGAGGATGGAAAACAAAGTTGAATGGAGGAAAAATGGGCTAAATGGGTGATGGGATGGAGAATATGGTGAAAGCATTAAGTGTGTGGGTGAAGGTTAGGGTTTTGGGGGCTATGCATAGGTGTATGGGAGGTCATTTCTATTCAATTCCATTCTCCCTAGTTAGAGATTTAGATCCTTTAGAGGGAAAAGCAGTTGCAAAGATGGGGTGAATTCTAGTGGCAGGTCATTGAGCAAGCATGTGTGGATCTATTAGTGCCTACTTGGGTCACCTCTAGCGGTACATGTGTCTAACTTTATAGTTCCTAGGGGTAGGTTTAAGTGCATTAATTCCATATAGAATAGGTTAAATCAAATGATAGTACATATTGGTGTTATTGATGAGTGGTTTTGTGCTATTGATGTGAAATTGCACTTTTGATTTATATATAATTGCGTTAATTTTGATAAATAACTTTCAAAATGTTTGAGTGCTTTAGAAAAATGATGACTTCTTTGAAGTCCTTTGTTGATGTTTCATTTTTCATGTTCAATGATAGTAGAAATGAACATGCATGAAGTAGAGGCAACAAAAAAATGTTTCATTCAAGTTTCACAAAGATCTTATCACTAGATCCATGTTTTTGATTTTGAGGATTTGAACTAGAATTTATACATTATATCTAACAAAACTTTATTTTGGATTGGTGGAAAACTTTTGAATCTTGCACACCAATTCAAAAGGTTCCTTATTTGAATTTGAATCCTAAGAGGGGTCATAAATGAAACTACATTGGATATGAAGATCCCTAACTTGAGGTGCATTAATGAAGGTGAATTAGTGCATTGCTATTAAGCCTTCATGCTTCATACTTCTAGAGTTGATTGGTGAACCTTGTCACATTTACCTAATTTAGTTTAATATGTTTCCATGAGTTACATATAATTTTATATCCATCTAAGATAATCCTAATATCATTTGAGGCTAAAAGAGAGACATCAACACATGTTCAAGAAATAGAGTACATAATATAAGATAGAATCTATAGCAACAAACAAGCTATGATTTTGTAAGGAAATTAGAGGAAAAATCTAGTTCTTGATATATTTTATAATCAAATAGATGAGACTTAACACATGTTACAAGGTCATTGAAGTTTCTTTATAATTATTATTTTATACATTAGTCATTCACACTTTCTCTATTAATTCTACTATATATTATGATTTGAAAATTTAATATATTGTTGAATGTTGTGTTTCTACGGGTTGTTCCATGGTTAGTCCTTCATTTGACCCACCAACCTAGTACTATGCCATAAAGTCTTTATGTTATTTATCTTACTCCCTTCATTGCATTTGTAAAAAAGTGTCGTGTTCCCAAGCTCTTCTTTATGAACCCCAAATTCCTTGTAAATTAGAGTCAATAGATAGACACATGTCTAGGATTTGAGTTAAGAGTCAAAGTCTACACCCTATGTGTCATGTTCCTATTTGTGAATATCTTTCTACCACATAAGTGTGTTTGATTTATTTATACCAAGAACGCCTTTTCCCCTTGACCTTGCATGATGTTTACCTTGATTTTATTCAAAGAATCACACTTAAATGCTTATGATTTAAAATTAAGTAGATTTATAGACCATTAGATCCTACACTTCTAACTTGCCCATAATTTCAAATTGAGACTTCTTATATATCTTGCAAAACATTTTCACATCCATTTAATAGATTTAACTTTTGAAGGCTAAACCTGGTTTGAAATTCAATTTTATCAAGGCCTCACATCTTCTAAGCAAAGAATGTTGCCCTTTTTTAACCCCTTGAACCCATATGACCAAGCAAATTCTCACCTAATTCTATCTTATGTCTATTAGTTCTAAGTGCTTCCATCTGGATCTTTGTGTCTTCACTATTACAAGTTCATGGCTATCTTAACTGATAGTGTGGCCTCGTCTGAAAACCCCATGTGACTCAAACTCAAGGCTGATAAGCCTGCCACTATGTCTTCTTGTCGAGTGTTGTCAGGTTCACATGAATTGACTGTGCAACAGCTTGACTACGAAATGTCGTCCTATGTGAACTCGTGATGATTGTAACTATTGACATGCCTTGATTTGAACCTACCATGTGACTTCGGTACACATTAGATCAACCTAGATACGGAATCAATGGTCATTTTTCTTGACAGAGAGGATTTTAAATCAGATTTCTTGAGTGCAATAGATCAAATTTATATTACTTTAATAATAAATATAATTTTTTTTATGTCATTTTGCTATCTATACGTGGCTCAAGGCAACAAAATGAATAAGAAATTATTTTTTCCTCAAGATTAAATAGACTGATCAATAATTCTTGCAGGTGGGTAGTTAAAATTTGGATGTGTAAATGATAGTCTACAGTCTGTAAAATAGTACATGATAACTTTTGATTTTAACTGTAAATACATGATCAGAGGACACTTTTGTCAAAAACTAAATCTAAATCTTTCCTGTAGAAGGAGGTTGGTCACAAGTTCTAGTCTCCCCCACCCCCGTGGTACCGGAGGGCGTGTCGTACCAACGCTGCCGATCACGTTAAAAAGTTTACCAGGCGGACTGCAGTTTATAGGGGTCGTCCTACCCGATTCCTGCAAAAAAAAAAACTAAATCATGTGTAAATCAATTTCTATTTCTAAAATCTTGCCCTTGTGAAAATCAGAACAGGCATGTTTGCCTTTTAAAACTCTCTGGTGATACAATATAGAATGTGAATATACAAAAGTGGCAGCTGTTTGAAACATCACACATTTTATAGTTCTCCAGTCTAATATGGAGAGGATGACCAAGAGTCATAAGAGTTTTCCAGTCCGCTTATCTTTCTTCATGCTTTCTATCACCATATTTGCTGTATCAATGCCTGCCAAAAGTTATTCAAGAGAATTATAAATTCTTTTGGACGTCACAGCTATCAAATAAAAAATAAATTGTGTTGTTTTGTTGTTGTTCTATTTTAAAATTTCCATAAAATCTATTTTACTTTTTAATCAAAACAAATAAATAAATTCAATTGTTTGTTAATTAACCTGAAAAGTATCCACCATGCACATAACCATTGAATTTCTCATTGGTATGTTCTCCTGTAAAGAACACTGGCCCTACTGGTTTCTGGACATCATCAAGATTTTAAAATGCACTGAATTAGTAATTTAAATATCTTTTATAACAAGTGTAAATAGATGTAAATAGATGTATGATGTATAAATGGACTACCTCTATTTTGACATCAAAATGTATATTTGATTGTATTTATTAATTAATTGAAAATAAAAAACATATTATATTCTGATTTTTAATTAATTAATAGAATCATGAAAGATGCATTCTAATGTCTATCCAGACAGTACGGTACAAATGCTTACTGTCACATACCCTTATGGCCTCAAAATGCTTGAAGTTGACAAAAATGGGATAGTTACTGTAACTTCCACGTTGAAAGGGATTGTTCCACCACTTTGGAACCAGAATCTCCTGCGCCTCAGGAATCTTTTTGCCGAATATCTTTTTCAGAACAGCCATGGCTTCTGCTTTTGTCTTCTCAGTGCTCTGTAGCTCTATCCTTTTAGATTCCTCGTTGGTTACAGTCACAACCAGGATGTTCGATCCTGGGTAGGCATTTTCCATGTGCTATAGACCACAGTAGAAAACAAATGGTTAGAAATAAAGTCTGGCAGTTTTTCTCAGCTATAAAAACCATTGGGTGTCAATCTTATATTTGACCTGTACTGAGTATTTTGAGGTGATAATCCTAAAACTGACCTGCCAGAAGGTATAGTAGCCTCTTTTCTCATCTGCATACAGAAAAAACTCTGTGCCCTCCCCAGTTGGCCAGAACTTATGAGGAAATTTAAGGAATATCTTGGTGTAAATCCGAAACTCGCAGTTGTAGAAGGAACCCATCTTCCATCTCTGCAAATCAAACTGTGAAACCTAAATATTGTGTGGAAATAGTCATTCAGATATAAGCATAGCATTTGGGGATATGTCATTACAGGCAAGTGGGGGGTAAATCTGATAAGGTCACTCTGAAGAACTCCGAGGCTGACAGATACAATAGCTCGCTTCCCTGTGTACACTGACCCATCCTCTGTCTTCACTCTAACTGCTGCCTTTGTATATTCTATTTCTCTAACTACCTGTACCCATTACAAAGAAAGGACAGCAAAGTTAGTTGGGAATTTTTTGCCTGTTAGAAACAGAAGGCTGCTGGACAAAAACCAGACAATTTAAGCGGTTAAACCTTCTGTAACTTGACTCGACCATCTACTATACATTCATTTTGGGTTTTGAGAAATTGTTGGGCCAATTTATGGATGAGATACTCGTATCCTCGGTCATCTGCAACCAAACATTCGCTTGCCCCAAACTCGGTGTAAGTGGGAATTGGTTCTACATCTGCAGCCCACAAAGTTGTAATCTATTACGTCTTTGTCTATGCACATATTCCTTTCAATGATTTATAATAAAAGAATAATAGAATATACATGTCAGCACAGTGAGCGTTCAGATAAACACAAAGTATACTTATAATAATCTACTATTACAGAGTTTTATTCCAATTATAATTATAAAGTTAAGGCTTCAACTCATGCAAATAGTAAAATAAAATTAATATTTAAATGTATTTAGATTTGATTGCATGATCTTTTCTATTAATATTAATTAATAGATAAATGTGTTCAGATTTGATTGCATGATTTTTTTATTAATATTATGAAATTTTTCATCAATGTTCTAAATCATCATGGTCTATCTACAAAGATCCTGAAGATGGATCACAACTGCATGAATTTTTTTATCAACCTTTCGGATCACACTCCATGATCTAAATTTTAAAACATTTCAAGCAAGTATAATTGATATTTAAATTTTAAAACAAATTAAAATTTCAATAAAATCAATACCAATATTATAACAAAAACTACACAATCAAGATCATTCAAAGTTATACAATAAATTTAACATAAAAATCATGAAAAAAATATAACTAACATCTAAAATTTTATTATATATAGATATATTTAATTTTGAAGTTTTTTTTATTTATATAAAAAGATATAAGCATTTTTTAATAATAAATATTAATTATTAAAAATAATATTTATCAATATAAAAGATTTAAAAAAAATTAGACTAACAATTGTTGATTAGATCATGATTAAATTATGATTTATGAATGTATTTATGCAATATAACATAATTTGTTATTTTTAGATTTAATAAGTACAATATATTCAACCATTAATAATAATGGTCAATACAAACCACCTTAAAGTCACAATAAATAATACTATTCTATTAAAAATATTTTTTAAATCTAAAAAAAATATTTCAATTATTAAAACTTGGGTATAACTATTAAATACCTCCCCCTAAAGACAACTATTTTCTTAAAAAAACCATATTATTTATCCAACTTAAAATAGACATTTAATTATATACATCATTTAATTAAAATTCAAAATATTTATTTTATTGGATGCATATTTGACTTAAAATATTAATTCATTTAAAATTTGACCAATGTCAATGAATTAATATTTACAGTCAAATATTTGGATAGACATTGCCTTAAAGTCAGCCTGCATCCTGGAAAATATTCATAAATCATACCTAGAAGGAATAGACCATTGAAATTCAAAGTTGGTAGCAGATAAAATATCATTGAAATGTATGGAAATCATTGAAGACTTTGACTGCATACCTGCCATTTCAAAGTCATGCAAAATATAATCTATGGCCAATTCGATGGGTGAAGAACCAGATCTGAAACAACAATATAATGCCTCAAATTACTAAAATATCGACAAAAGCTCTGAATTCATTCATAATCCCTGTAAAATGTTGGAACTTTTCTTACAATCCAGAGGCTGAAACATCTGCTCGACCTTTACTCATGGCGGCCGCTTCACGAGCCAACTCGCGGTTAGCTGATTCTACTGCTAATTTATATGAGACCGCCGCCTCTAAACTCGGCACAAGCGCGCCGCTGTTTTATCCAATCCTCAAAACCGTTACCTGCCTAAACCACAAAATAGAGCTAATTTGACAGAATATATTACAGAGCATTTGATTTCAAAAATCTCTACCTTTGATCATAAATATTGAACTTGATGTTGCTGTAATCGGAATGGCAAGTGCGAAGGTTGTGCTGAGCGGCCAATTCCATAATAGGATTCTGGAAATTTCCACCAACGCCCTGTATCCAGCCGGCGCCCAATTCTACTGTATGCTTTCCAAATTGCCATTTGCAGAGACGCCCGCCGATTCGATCCGTCGCCTCCAAAATCATAAAGTCCGTTACTCCGTTTTCCGACAAGATTTTCGCCGCCATTATCCCTGCTTCACAAAACTCCATGTCAGAGCCTACTGTGAAAATAACCACCAAATATTTATCAGATTCGTTACCTGAAATACCGGCTCCCACGATAATAACAGTAGATGATGAAAATTCCATGCTTTCTTAGAAAATTTACCAGATTTTGATAAACTGAGAAAAGTAGAGGAATTGAGAAGACTTATAGAGAGAGCCGCCTGAGATTCTGGCCATCAAAGTAGTTGAATGTCGCTGTCAGAAATGAGCTGTTCTCTGGTTTTTTATTCCGACATTACCGAATAATACAAAGCTTGTCTTTTCAGAAAGTTTGTGTGGAGGGATTTACACGTTGGTTAATTGACCTCCACGGCAAGAACACCCTAAGTATACAAATTTTATCACAACACCTCCTCTGCACTTTCACTAATGGTTAATTTTTATCAGTCTTAAAATATGGCACATGCTAAAACTATGGCAGCTCTTCATGTCTATTCTATCATTTTATTATTGTAAAGGAGTAATTGTACCTTATAGATAGAAAAGCTGATTGGTAATGTTTTTTATTTTTATATCATTTGTCGACGGATGATATTGATGGATTGGTTTTTTAGTGTGATGATTTGATCAAACTATTTTAATTTACTTGTATGTGTATTTATCATGTTGTCAAGGAGTAAATGTTCTAGATTACATCATTTATCAATATTTAAACTTTTAGAAATATGATTGTACTAAGTTTCAAGCCCTAAGTGATTTTGACAAACTGATTCCCTTTGCTTATTACAACTTAGTCAAAGAACAACTCTAATTTAGATGTATGTGTACTTATCATGTTATAATTTATTTAATATAATGATAGATACACAAACATCTATGTAATTCACTATATATATATATATATAATTCCAAACCCAACTCTATATCATAGGTTCTAATTATTGTTTAATTAGCAACCCTAGAACATTCATGAAAGAGGTAGTTAATTAAACTATGCACAGACACACACAAACACACACCTCTATCATAAATGTTCCAGGGTAGTTAATCAAACAATGATAAGAAACTACAATTTAGAGTTGGGTTTGGAATGATAAATGGGAATTAAATTTATAAAATTAAATATGATAGATAACTTGATTTTAAATGGAAGGATATATTGTTAAAGATGTCAAAAAAAAAATTACTTTGCAAAATGATTGTTGTCTACTCTAGATTCAATTTACACTTATGAAATTGATCTTTGCACTCGTGAAACTAATGTGGTGCACAAAATTCAACATAAATCCACAAAAACAAACTAGCAAGAATAACACAAGAGCCAAAACTCACAAATATCATAATTTTTGATCTAGGAAGCCATTTGATCCTTTTTTTTTCATATTAAAGATCTCAAAGAGCTCCATATCACCATAACTTGCCCTAACTATTTGCAACTTGTTTCAATTTTTTTTAGGACTAAATTCAACCATTTAAAACCTATAATTTATAATTCAATATTTTTTTTCTAATTTTTAAATTCTTTTAGACTTGATAATTTAGTGTCTAGAGTGATCTTGGGTTGCAAGTCACTCTTGAGACTCATTTAATTGTGTAAGGATTTGGGGACAATTTTTACGTCCATTTGTACTTGAATGTAAAATTACTAAAAATGGTAATTTTCAAAATTAATTTTTTTATTACTCTATGGTATTTTCTTTGATCCATTTTTAAGTGGGAGCATTCATTAGGATTTAATGGAGGAGCAAAAACATTCTAGAATGTACACTAGCAATAATAGAATTTAAAACTAGGGGCTCTTTGTATTTGGGAGGAAGGAGAAGGAATTTAATATTTTATGGTGGAAGCTTGTTGTTAGATTTTTTTCTTTTCTTTTTTTATCTTAAATTATGTTTTGTATTATTTCTCTACACTTTAAGCTTTATTAAAGGAATCAATAATTATAGTAGATGCACATTTTCTCAATATACCTATGTTAGAAGCGAGGTGGTGTCTATAGACATCATTTGAGAACTTCTTAATCGTAGGTCATAAGTTCTCCTCAATCAATCACCTTAGAATACCATCTTAATGAATTTCAAACAATTATTTAAGAATAAAAGAAAGCATATGGACCTTATACCTATGAAAAAATATACGCTCTAATAATAATATGGATGTACCGTGAATGTTCTGTGATAGTATTTTTTACTATTTTCTTGATGATTTCAAAATGAATAATGAATGTCCTTAAACAACAACATAACACACAAATCAACAAAAAAATACACTAGGTCAATTCACAATGGCTAGTGAAAAAGGTGAGAAAGGTTTAAATTTGTGTTTTAAATTTTAAAATTTAAAGTTTAAAATATTTGCATGCATAAATGATGTCTCTACATCAATTCTACACCTACAAGGTAACAAATGGGAAATATCTAGAGATTAGAACCAAAATCATAGAGATAAGTGATGATAGAGACATGCTTAAGTAGTATATTGAGTCAAATTTCATACTAGAATATGCGACATGTAAATTTGTTATTGCATATTTAACACTCTACTTAAAGTGAGACCAAAACATAAGGGAAAATGGCATGGGTATACAAATTTCATAAATACAAATTATATATAGGGTTAATATCTCCTTTTGTTGTGAAAAGAAATTTAATGGTATTGATGTTTTTCTATAGATGGTGATTGGTTTGTTATGATTAAATTGTATAAAAGAATTATCAAAGTGTATAAATTATTATCATTTATGTTGTATTTTGTTATTGTCTCATTGTATTTGAAAAACAAAAAACAAAATAAAAAATATTAAAGAGTGAACAATGAAAACATTGCAAATTTAAATGATAAAATATTTAAAACTTATTACATTTATTAGTTTGTTGTGATATTAATTAATGTAAATATTTTAAATATATCTAAAATATATTGAGAGATATTAGCCATGAGATATTTATATTGGATTTGCCACATAGATTAGATAGGCACTTATACTATCTTTTAGATATATGTATTTCAAATATTTATGTTAGATAATTAAGTTTCTAGATTTTGAAACTTGTACACACATAGTCACTCCATTACAACTCTTTATTATTATTGTAATTATATCTCTCAAAAGTAATAATATAATAAACAAAAAAAAATTATAAATAGCCTCATTAAAAGTTAAAAAATTGAGTGTACATTGGCTATTATTAATGTTAATGTGTTTTATAGTGACATCATAGAGTCTCATGTTGTGACCATGAAAATACAAACTCCTTAATTTAAATTTGGTAGTCATTTGTGTACCAATATTTAATTAAAACATATTCATAAAAATAATATATCTTAAATGCATCTATCTAAAAATACCGCCAAGAATAGAAATATGCACAAAAGATATGTCCACAAGGAAATAAATTTAATGCTTTTTAATAAAAAAGAAATGGTTGCTAGAATTTCTTGGGATGAAAGGAGGGAGTGGTGGCACTCTTAAAGGAGATGACATTAAGAGGATGTGGCACTGATAGTAAAAAAAGCTTAGAAAAAATAATTAAAAAAAAAATCTTCTTCCCTAAGTTAACAATGAAGGATGTTAATTCCAATGGGTATTTTAATTTATGAGATTTAAATGTTTCGGTATTATGAGAGTTTTTCTTTTATTTTAAAGTAATTTTTTGAATAAAAATTGAATAACCTTTTATTTCAAGTTGCATATATGAATCCTATCTAAATTGTAGGTGCGTGCATAAATGCATACGACCTAAGATGTATGTATGTATGATTCTATTTAATTCTGAATAACCTTTTATTACTCCTTGGAGCATGCATGGTGTTATTCCTTTTGTTATGGAGGTTTGGAAAAATCTCTAACTAATTATGGTGGCTATAAACATAGTTATATTTTGTATTTATTACATGGAATCATGGGTCAAAGAGTTAGATTGTGGTCTTATTTATTGTTAGAGTATTATTTATTATTTTAATAGTTTGAAAGAAAATATTTGTTTCATTTAAAATATTTTTTTATAATATAATATTAAAATAAATATGAATTAATATATTTATCTTAAATATTTATGATGTAATATAAAGATTAAAATTTAATAATAAAAACCTTTTAAAACAAGTTTAGAGTTTTTTTTGGTTTCTATCTATAAAATGATTATCAAGATTGAAAATTATGTTAAATAAAAGAGTTAAAATAAATTACAAAAAGATAAATCTTGACAAATTTATGTAGGGGTGGCCAAATAAAGATAAGTCTCCAAATCAAACAAAAAAAAATGAAACTACCCGTCCTTATGAGCCTCTCAAATAAAAAAAGATAAAAATATCAAGAAATCACACCCACCAACATTATGCACCAAACTACCCACAATAATAAATTTATTGATCCAAAATCCCATGACTTAACCAACAATACCACTTGTTTTGGCTTGAGTACCACCTTAGTTTCACTACAATTCTTCAAATCAATGAACTTAACACCATCCAAAAACTATTTCCTCCCTTTTCTCTACATAGGTCAAGACACCACCAACCAAAGAAGAAATATTAATGTCTTGGTCATCTCTAAAGTCCCCATTGGTTATGGTACATGAATAGGTAACTTACAATAATATAAATATCTTAATAGGTCATTAAATCTTACACATCCTAGTCAAGCACTAGCAATTATTTAATCAAAATATGAAGCACACTTGATGAGTTTAGTAATTCTTCATCTTTTAAATCTCAAATTCATCACCTTTCTCACCTGAAATAGACTCAGGCTCCTCCATATTGACTAGTGGTGAAAGTAATAACCACTTTCACACCTCCATCTAGGGCATGACCATCTCCATTTTGTATTTTTTAAAATAATCATTGTTTATGAGTAAATAAATTTGATATATTTAATGCCTTTAGGACCCACAACATGCTGGATAATATTCAAAGAAGTAAGATTAGAGCATTTAACATTTTTATGAATTGTGGTTAAAAACCAAGTACCTTTGAGAAAGTGATCCCTATCCTTTACAAATGATGTTTTTGAGTCATACTTACCAAGGTAAGTACACACAAAACTAGTTGATAGAACCATCACCAAGCCACTTCCATAAAATGAAACCTGACACCACATAATTGGAACCTATCCAATTATAAATTGGGAGAGCAAAAATAACCTTACCTAACATCTCAATGCATGCTAAATAAACATAGAAAGAGAGGTGACACATGCCTACACGAAGAGATACAAATCATGCATACCCATGAGAAATAAAGGGTCACATCAACCTCTATTTAGTAAATCCCAAAATAAATGGAATTGGCATTAAAGATTGAAATTCAATCTTAAATAACATAAAAAGGTTATCACTAATTGATGAAAGAAGGAATGTGGCCCACTCTTGAACAAAGGCCTCAACTATGAGGTTTCTCAACCAAAAGAAACTTGTCTAAGCCTTCGCAAGATTCTAACTCATCACTTATGAGTGTTGAGAAAGTAATTTGATCTTTATCAATATTCAGTAAAAAACAATTATCCTTTCACTTCCTTGATAGTAAAATATCCTCAAAACTTCTATACAAGTGTTTTGCCTCTTCCAATAAACTTCAAATTAACAAATTCAAGTAGTTAAATTTACTTAATTCTTGTATGGCATTAGCCAAATTCTCCCCCCATCAATCAAACTTGATGCAACCCAAAGAAAACATCAAATAACTTGACCAACAACCACTTCACATTCCATAACACTATTTGTCTCCAAACAAAGAAAATGGGAGCCACATTTTCATGATATTATTGAAAGATTCTTTGATCATTACACTTGCCCCACAAGTCCCAGATTCCCTATAGAGGCACTATCAATAATGATTATCTTTAGAAGCTATTGCAAAGAGAGTTCCATCTAGCCTTACAACTAACAAATTGGCTAGCCATAACCTCATTTGCAAGGGAATTAATAATATTAATATATTAAATATCCTACATTATTGATTGTCTACTTCAACCATATTATTAATATAGACAATGCTTAAATAAAAAACTAACTTGATTCTACTTGTTTTCTCATTCACATGCAAAAGTTGTAAATAATAATCATAATTTAAATTTTAAAAAATCATCTTAAAAATTCTTACATCATTTAATCATTAAAATTTTTAAATTCAATATATTGTAAAGATTTATGTGCAATATTTTTATAGATATAATTATGTTTTCAAAGTCTTAAAAAAATCTTATTAAAAAAAGATCCTTTAGGAATTGTCTTTTTAGGTTTCTTGTCTACATGATTTTTTGATTTTATATTCCTAATCTATATTATTCACGTAATCTACACGTCTTTCCTTCTTATCTCATTACAATCCAATGTAAGACAACATGGTCATCAAGTAGTAAGATTATTTTCAATGAGTTGTCTCAATAACATTATGGGTCTTGAGGGTAAGGTTAAATTTGATGGTTATAAGATCGTATTTAAATTTATTTTGACATAAATTATATTCAAAATTTAGGTATTGAAGATGTGGGCTATGATCATTAGATTTAAAGACTAGTAATTCTTTTATTCTATGAATAAATATATATTCTATTACTTCAGAAAAAATGATATATATCGATTCAAGTAAAGTAAAGAATTCATTTTGTATAATTATAATATATATTAAATAAGAAAGATAAAATTATTAAGAAAGAGAATATTCATCTCAAATTAATTAAAACTAAAATTTAAAAAGAAAGATAATCTATTATATAAAAACAAAAATGCCCACATATATAATTCAATTATTTCTATTTAAAGAAAACAAAATCATGAAGAGATGGAATTAAACATCTTATCCCCATGAGGATATAAAGTAAGTGATGAAACAATTCTTCATAAAGTAAAAGATCATGAAATTACATTGTAACGGTCATTTTCAACTAATTAAATGATTATTGCTAATTATGGCTATAAACTCTTTATACGAAAGCAACCCACCAAGATATTTTAATTTTTTAAACTTTATATTCTCTATAGCTTATGATTTTTAACAACTTTAGAATTTGGACTATCTCATTTTACATTTTACACGTGTTTTGCTTTTTATAAATATGGTTTTATTATATTATTTTATAAATAGTATAATGTATATTATGTTTAAAAGTAAATAGAATAAAATTATATTTTGAAATTTAAGTGAAATCAAAATTTTAATTTGATGGTCATATAAAAATATATTTATTAATTTTTGTTATAAAATATAATTGAAGTCATGATATTATATAATTTTTTTGGAATAAATAATAAAAAATATGTAAGATCACATTAAAATATATATCTTATCTATAATATATATTTTTAAATAAAATATATTTTCACATTTAAAATTAATTTGAATTAACAACTCTCACAAAATATTGACTTGACAAAAAATTAAATGTTAAATTAAAACATCTAGATAAAGTAAAAATCAATAATAATAACATTATAATCAAGTTTTTAAGTACAAATTAATATGAAATAAATAAAAGTTATAATTTTAATAAATTTTGTTTCTTTTGAATTGGATTTTAATAAATTTTATAGTTTTAATTTTAAGATTTTTTCACATTACTTGTGACCTTCTATGTAGATTTCCATTACATAAAGCAATTGGCCTGAAAAGATCCAGAGAGTTAGCCCCCTCCTTCTTTGGAATGAGAGCTAAAAAAGTAGCATTCAAAGGCTTCAACATTTGTTTATTCATGAGGGATTCCTGAACAACCTCTAAGAGATCCACCTTAACCACTTCCTAGAATTCTTGAAAAAAATTAGTTGGGAATCCATCAGGCCTAGGGGCTTTACCTTTCTTCAACTAAAATACAACATTCTCGAGCTCATATAAGGTAATAGGAGAAAGCAATGATTCATTCATTTCATTAGACACTAGCTACGGGATACAATCTAGAATCCTAGCTTCATCCTCCTCTGCCACAGGTGAGTCCTTAGAAAATAAAGTAGAAAAATATTGAACAAATTCAGTAGAAATAGAAGCAGAGAAGGACAAAATATCCCCATCAGCCAACAAGAGAGATGAAATAACATTACCTTGTCTCTGATCTTTAACAAAGTTGTGAAAAAAAGACATGTTCCAATCACCAACCTGAAGCCATTCAATATGAGACTTTTGTTTCCAAAAAAAATCTTCTCTTAACTCCCATTCCTCAACATCTTTTACTGTAGCAACCTCTAACAAACCCAACTCCTCTGTGAGGCCTTGGTCTTAAATATACTTGGTGATTAAATCCAGTCTATCTTGAGCATTTTGTTTTGCATGAAATAGATTACCAAAGTGATGCCTATTCCATCTTTTCAACATGTATTTAACTATGACTAAAGCCTCTTGGAAAAAGAATACATAGCAGCACCATAAGTCGGCTTCCCAAGATCCCACCAACTAGGAAGCAAGTCTTGAAGAGACCCATCCCTGAGCCACATAAGTTGAAACTTAAAATTATGCCTAACACATCGTTGAGGCAACTTGGCCACAAACTTAATTGGCTAGTGATCAAGGCCTCGTCCATCCAATTTTCTTTACTGGCCTTCCACCTGTCTCCCATCCAAAAAATGGACACCAAAAATCTATCCAGTCTTTAAAAAATAGCTACATCTCCAATTCTCCTATTACTCCAAGTAAAGACTCCATTAACTGGTTTAATGTCAACCAACCTTAAAAGGGCCACATTATCCTACAAGATCCCCAAGGAAGGCTCAAGATGAGAATTGTCACCCCTCTTCTCCTCTAAAGAAATGACTACATTAAAATCCCCATCCAAGATCCAAGGCAGATAAGGATCCAGAGCCCTCACATATCTTATATGATCCCACAACTGAGCTTTACCTTGAAGGTCAATCAAAGCATAAACATTAGAGAAGAGAACTCTTTCCCCTAATTCAAAATGAGAAGCAACACAAGAAATCGAGCCCCTGAAGGAAAGCCACCAAATTGGACTAACTTTCTGAGGGTCCCATAAACATGCCACTCCACCAAAGCTACTAATCGCTTCCACACATTGACAATGACCACGTCCCCAAATCTTTGAAGCCACACCTAACATACTCTCAATTAACAACTTAGTTTCCTGAAGGAAGACCACACCAGGAGAGTGAGTCCAAACCAGATCCTGAATAGCCTTTTGTCGAGGGGTGCTATTCATACCCCCTCACATTCCAAGACAACACAATCATCATGGAGGTTGGGAGAAGTGAGCATCAATAGTCTTCACTGAACTAGCCTCCACCAATGTCTCACCAGCTAGCTTCACCTTTTCTTGGTCCTTCTTGCGACCAACCTTAGAAGGTTTTTTAGGAGCCCCCTTCTTGATAGTTCTCTGTTGTACACCTAGAACAGAGGAAGAGACTTATTTTTTACCTAAATCAGAGCCACCTCGCACCTCTGAGATAACTCCACCAACACCCGAAGGGCCCCCAGAGTCTATCCTCACTCCATCACCAACACCCAGAGTTGAAGCTGAAGGGACCAAAATAGAATCCAATTGAGGATCCTGATCACCAGACTACTCCATCATGGCAATCCTTGTAGGAGAAACTCCTTAGCATAAGAACCACCATCCATCTGCAAGTCATCCAGGAACCCTTCCTCTTGCACTAGCTCTTCCAAGGCCTCAAATCTGTTGAAAGTTTCCTCCTATTGCCTGTCCTTAAGAGGTCTCTTTTTCCCTCATCCCTAGTTGTGAGTCTTGGCCAGAAATAAACCATGTCCTTGTCTGCTACCACTCCTTGCATGGGAGCTCTACCCCTTTCCACCCTTGGATTAGATTGATTAGTCATATTACTTGAACCCCCAACACTAGGGGCTCGAGGGAACCTTCTCTAAAGATGTCCATATTCACGACACAACCTACACTTGAAAGGTAGTGTCTCATAGTCAATTGGCTGAGTCCAAGAGCTGGAACCAACAGTCAAATCAATAGCATATGACAAGGGT
>VDFB02271340.1:0-37486 GCA_007258455.2 Sequoia sempervirens
TCTACCTCAAGAGTATCCTTTGTAACAGGTACTACTAGAGTAGACTTCAACACATTATAAGATATTAAAGGGATAAGAGTAGGCACAACTGAAGCCTAACCGACAGCTGCCATCTCACATAAGTGCATAGCCTCAGGGTCAACCTTGACTATGACTACTTGATTGTTACAATTGAACCTAATAGATTTATGCAAGGTAGACAAGACTGCACCCATAGAATGAATCCACGGTCTACCAAGAAGAAGGTTATATGGTAATTTTTTTGACATAACATATACAAGGGTGGGTACAGTAATGGGTCCCAACCTCAAAGGCAATATTATCGTGCCTAGGGATTTTCGATCGACATTATCGAACCCATGAATGTCAACAAAAGAAGCATTAAGAGAAGATGAATCAATATTAATATTAGGTAATGAGATCAATGCTACATACATTGAGTGTTGAACCGACATCAACGAGATTACATCTAATGCAAATTCTATTAATGTTAACTATAATCATTAGAGGATCCACTTGCTTCTGCACTTCCAGAGGTGGGAGTTCTTGTGAATAGAATGTAATATTTGGTGAATTTGCATGAATATGAGCTATCAATGCATTAACATCCGCTAGCCTAGAAAAAGAAGGAAAGAGGATCTTTTGCAAGGCTTCCTGAAGCATACCTTGGTAAACCAGAGTAGACTGAAACAAGTCCCATAGTGAGATCTTAGTTGGAGTAACTCAAAGTTGCTTGACAAGTTTGTAATCACTGGGTGCTTTAGTTATAGGTTTAGGAGCTTGAAGAAGGCTTGGTTGTTTATTCATTCCATTCTTATAAGTATGGGCTACCGCTCTGTAAGAGGGAGCCATATAAATATCAAGAGAATCGCTATCAAATGGGACATCGACAATAGAACAAATCCTTTTAGGAGAAGGACTAGCTAGAGTTAGATAAATGATTGGTCTCTTAGGCCTTTGAGGGGTAGTAGAGACATAGATTACATTTACAAAATCATCACAATTGGGGGAATAATTATTTGAAGAAACATGCTCAGCATCTATCCTTGGAGGATTTGATGTGAGTGGAGCTTCATCATTCACTAATGCATCATCTCTGGAAGGGAGTGCATCAGAACAAAGATGAGATTCATCATTCACTAATGCAGCGTCTCTAAAAGAGAGTGCATTGGAATGAAAGGGAGAAGGTAGAGTAAGATTAAGAAATGTATCAATGATTTCATCCTCTTGTGCCAAAATACCCTTAGAAGTAATCTCAGGAGAGGGATCAACAAAGAATAATAAGAAATGAGACAAGAACTCACTTTCGCATGCTTGTAAGAGAACTTCTTGGAGCTTCTTAACAAAGCTGGAAAGAGATAGTAGGAAGAAAGATTAAAAAAAAAAATTAAATAAAGATATAGGCACATTGGCCAATTCAGAGCAATCCAGGGGTGACAAAATTGAGAAAAACCAAAACTCTTGATTTTTTTATTTTTATGGTATTTTCTAGGTTCTAGTAATTTGCATTTTCGGAGGTCTTCGGAGCAGAATTTGGGGTCAAAACTTGCATCAGTCCTTAAACTTCTATTTTTGAAGGCACAATATTTTAGGGATTGAATTAGTCCTCTTAGAGACCTTTCCAATGGTGTAAACAGTTCTGAATTTTGAGCACCAAGTCAAAAGTTATGACCCCACCAAGTTGGAGATTTAAAAGATTGTGGAGGAGATGTTAGAGGCATGTATTATCAGGCACAACCAAAGTGCTTACTCCTCACCCATCGTGATGGGGCATAAGAAGGATAAAACTTGGTACATGTGCCCATACTATAGATTTCTCAACATGTACACCATCAAAGATAAGTTTCCTATTCAAATCATTGATGATTTGTTAGATTAATTGACTAGAGCTATGTATTTTACAAAGTTAGATCTTAGATCAGGGTATCACCAAATTTGAATTAAGGAAGAAGGTATTTCTAAGAAAATATTTAGGATTCGTGAGGGTCATTATGAGTTTTTGGTGATGTCATTTGGTCTTACCAATGCACCATCTACATTTCAAAGTTTGATGAACTCCATCTTTAATAAATTCTTGAGGAAGTTTTTATTAGTGTTCTTTGATGATATATTGATTTATAGCAAAACACGGGAAGAACACTTGCAACATATAGATCAAGCATTACAAGTTATTGAAGAGAATCAACTCTATGCTAAGCCATCTAAGTGTGTTTTTGGTCTCAATGAGGTGGAGTACTTAGGACACGTAGTTTCACATGAAGGAGTAAAGGTGAATCCTAATAAAATTTAGGCTATCATGGAATGGCCTATTACCAAAACCATTAAGAAATTGAGGGGTATCTTGGGATTGACTATATACTATAGAAGATTTGTAAATAATTATGGTAATCTAGTAACACCCCTCACAACTTTATTCAAGGATCATTTTTGTTGGAATGAGTCTACTAATGCAACATTTGAGAGATTGGAGGAGGATATGTGTACAAATCCACTATTGACCACTCCAGACTTCACCAAGGATTTTATTGTGGAATGTGATGCTTAAGGAAATAGTATAGGAGTATTTCTCATGTAGGAGGGTCATCCAACTCTTTTGAGATTCATCAATTAAAGGTTAAGAATCAACTAAAACCTATTTATGAGAAGGAAATGCTAGCTATTCTTCATGTAATAAAACAATGGAGGCCTTGTCTAATGGGTAGACACTTCAAAGTCAAAATTGATCATGATAGCCTAAAATTTTTTTTGGGACAAAGATTATCTTCTGAGGAGCAAAAAAATGGATCCCTAAGATGTTGGGATGACTTTGAGATTGTATAAAAGAAAGAAGGAAAGTTGTGGCAGATGCACTTTATAGGAAGGATGAGAAAGATGAATCTTTATTGTGTGTCATTTCAATACCACAAGCAGATTGGGTGGTAGAAGCCAAAGTAGAGTGGAAGAATGATGTAGCTACAAGTAATCTCATTCAACAGTTATAGAGTGATCCCAGTAGTTCAAATAAGTTTTATTGGAAGGGAGATACTATATGGTATAAAGATTGATTGTATCTCTATAAAAATTCCACTCTTAAACAAAATATTCTCACAAAGCTTCATGAGTCTCTAGTTGGTGGTCATTTAGGATTTTTGAAGACATATCATTGAGTCAAGCAATATTTTTTTGGGAAGGGATTAAAGGCGATGTTCAAAAATTTGGTTTGTGAAATAAATAAAGGGGAGAGAATTAAGATGTTGGTCTCATGTAGCCCTTAGCTATTCCTAGCCAATGTTGGGAAAAGGTATTCATGGACTTCATCACAAGGCTTCCAAAATGTAGAGGTAACAATGCCATCATGGCAGTAGTAGATCACCTAACTAAATATACACATTTCATTGCATTATCACATCCTTTTACAACAAGTATAGTGGCAAAAGCCATTTTGGAGAATATAAAAAAGCTACATGGTACACCTAAGGTTATTGTCAATGACCATGATCCTATCTTTACTAGTCACTTTTGGACAAATTTATTCTCATGTTTGGATACTCAATTGGCTCATAGTTCTTCATACCACCCTCAATTTGGCAGGAAAAATGAGGTTGTTAATAAGTGTTTGGAAGGATATGTACATTGTTTCTCTTCAGATAAACAATCTCAATGGGTAGATTGGCTACCATTGGAAGAATGGTGGCATAACAATTTCTTTCATAGTTCATAAAAAATGTCTCCATTTTATGGCACTATATGGATATCAACCTACTTCCATCACATCATCATTGAAGGTGTCACCAAGAGTTTAGGTAGCAGAGGACCACTTGCTTCATCAACAAAAGTTACTCTTCAGACTTAAGGAGAATCTAGCCATGGCACAAAATTGAATGAAGAAACACGTAGACCAACATTGTAGTGAAAGAAGTTTTGAAGTTAAGGATTGGGTCTTCTTGAGATTGCAACATTACAAAAAAATATCACTGAAGCAACAAAAAAATACCAAGTTGACTTTGAAATACTATGGCCCATACCAAATCATGCAAAAGATTGGTAGTGTCACCTATAAGTTGGAATTGCCACCCACAACAAAGATACATCTATTTTTTTATGTTTCTTGTTTGAAGAAGGTAATTGGGCATAATATCCCTACTTAGACAATATTACCAAAGCTCGATGAAGAATGAAGAATCATAATGAAACCAAAGTTCATTATTCAAACACGCACAAAGAAGCTAAGGACTAGAACGCTCATTGAGTATCTTATCTAATGGAAGAATTTGACAGTTGAAGATGCCACATGTAAGGACAAGGAGTTTGTTCAGAAGCATCCACATTTTATTAACATTGAGGACAATATTTCTTTGAAGAGAGGGGGCATGCTACAACCTTAATATTAGTGTACATAGGGTTATGAATAGTCAACTTGTGGATATATTAACTTTTAATTAAGTCATATTATCATTATTGTATTATTATTTAGTTAATAGGTTATCCTAAGGCTTATATAGGGCTATCTAAGTCATCTTTGGTGATATCCTAGGTATAAATAAGGTATATATAGGAGGTAGCGAGTCTTATTTCATCATCATATTACAAATTGTGTTCTCATTAGAGATATTTGGAGATTTTCCCCCTTGAAGTAGATTATTATTCTCAGTTGTTATCAATTATTTATAGCATATTTCCTATCATGTTATTCTATTGTGCAAGTTATCTAATTACAAATAACTATATTTACTATTGTGAGTTGGGGGTGTGCATGACTTCTCAAGAACGTTCTTGGATGACAAAAGAGTTATTTGTCTATTGGCTAGAACATTTTGTTGCATCAATCCAAAGTGGGATGTCGCCCAAAAATAAAGCTCTTCTTATTTTTGATGACCACGATAGCCACATGGCATTCAAGACAATAAATAAAGCAAGGAGTATAAGCATTGACTCGATTATCCTCCCTACACATACCAACCACAAGTTGCAGCCCTTGGATGTGAGTTTCTTCTCTCCATTCAAAAATATTTGAAATAGGAAAGGATCGTATGGATGGAAAACCACCCCAAATCGAAATAGGAAGGGAAGAGTTGGCGACTCTCACTAGAAATGCATTCCAATAGGCATTGACACCATACAATATCATGAGTGGCTTCCGAAGAATGGGAATTTGGCCACTAAATCAGAGTGCACTTGACAAGGACACGAGCCCAATTGAGGCCTACACAGTTCAAGAGGAAGTAAAAACTATTGGAGGTGAAATTGATGTCATGATAGTAGAAGATTATGCACACTATATTTCAGCTAAAACTTGCTTGTGCATAGTTAGATATAATAAGGATTAAATAGATGAATTCATCCAAACATACACTGATGACAATGCAACAAATAACTTACAATAAATGCATAAAAATTCCTAATATTGAATTGTAGGACACTGAAATATCTATTGTTCAAAGTGGTTGTAATAAGGTCACAAATAATGGAGAAGATCTTAGTTTTCCAACAAAGACAAGCCAACCATAGTGGTTGAAAGAAGCAACTATACACCTCGGGGTGCAAACAAGTTTTAGTCAAGTGGATGACACTCTTTCAATACCATCATCCCCATAGCATGATCCAATGAAGGTCATTCACTACTTGACCAATGCAACAAATTGAGACGTAAAGAATGGGGTAGAATGTGAAGATGATAATGCTTCAAGTGAACAAGACATTGACTTTGTGTCATGCACACAAGATGATGACCAACAAACATGAAGCTCAATGAATAATTTCTAAAGTTTCTAATGTGAGGGGTGTAGGAAACGTTGCAAGTAGGTTGGATGGGGTGCTTCATATAAGTAAACAATCATAGATCTTAACTTCAAATGTATACGTTGATATGCTTAATAAATAAGAGACATAAAAAAATGAATAAAATAATTAAAACTAAGGAAAAGGGAGAAAATGAGAGAGAGAAAAGCATAACAAGAATCAAACCAAGTAGAGAAGGAAAAAATAATATTGGAGAAGCAACAAAGGACAAAAAATGGCAGTAGAGAAGTGCAGGCTACAACGACAGAGGGAGGTTCAATGGAAGCATAACAAAATTACTCGCCAACTAAAGGCATCTCAAAGGTACGTATATGAAGCATAGAAAGACGAATGTAAGAGTTCAACCCTCTCTCCTCTATCGCCCCAATATCCTATTTTAATGGACATGTTCAATACATTGTCCCCAATTTTTGTAACTTTCAACAATCTGCAAGTTGGCTCTACCCTTGGCTGCTCAAAATAGTTGCAGCTAAATTTTCAGGCAAATAAGGTATTGCTTGCCCATATAGCAAGTACCCTATATAATATTCCACATTCGAGCACATAAATCCACTTGGAAATGACTATGATGCTACACAATATGAACAATCAAATCCTTTTCTTGGCTTCATGGAAAATTGATTACGATGGTGGAGGATATGCATATTTTGTTGAATTCAAAAAAGTTTTGAGAAATTATTATGCATATTAAAATAGATCATTTTTTCCTACTGTTTTGTTTGAAACTTTATTATAATTTTTCAATCCTGCAATATACAAAATTATATTAACTATTTTACAATCTATTTTTCAAGTTTGTTGCAATTTATTTTCAAGTTTGTTGTAATCTATTTTTCAAATTTATTTCAATCTATTTGTTTTATGAATTATGAATAAGCCAAGTCCCATGGAGTTTAGAAGAATCGTTAGTGTATGGTTTATGATATGCATGCACACACACACATACTATAACATACACGTTTATAACAATTCACATATAGGTAAACCATAATACGGCGAATTGACGGTATACTTGAATGCAATTTCATTAAGAAACACAATGGATCATACAATGATGATTATATATATATATATATATATGATAATCATTATGTATGTTGATCCATTGTGTTTCTTAATGAAATTGCACAAATATAATTCAATTGCATGCCATTAAAAATTCTCTTAGTAATTGTGGTTTATATATATATGAATGAATATTTATAAACATGTATATTTATAGTATATGTGTGTGTATACATACATACATACATACATACGTATACACACACATACATATATAAAAATCACTAAGTACAGTAGAGAATTCTTCTAAACCTCCATGGTTGCTTGCAAGAAACTTATATAACATAATTCATAAAATAAATATGATTGAAATAAATTTGAAAAATAGATTACAACAAACTTGAAAATAAATTGCAACAAACTTGAAAAATAGATTGTAAAATAGTTAATATAATATATATATATATATATATATATATATATATATATATATATATTTTGTGCCATTTCATTAAGAAACACAATGGATCAACATACATAATGATTATCATATTGTGCCATTTCATTAAGAAACACAATGGATCAACATACATAATGATTATCATATATATATATACACACACATACACACACACACACACACATATATATACATACATACATGATAATTTGATTTATAGCTTATGTATATTGAAGGTTCAAATTTAGTGGTTTGATTTTTAACCATCATCATATATTCAAGGTTTTTTAAAGGGGCTCCATTGTATATAAAGCAAAAGTGAAAACAATAAATGTAGTATATGACATTACAGACAAAGAAACTAAATTATATTGTTATGCCCAACAATGTATGAAGACATAATGCAATGAATTATTCTAGAAACATGGTTCTCAATTGTTACAATATTATTCAAAGGTTGTCGAGTAAATCAATTTTTAACTCATCACAAACCACTTCAATAAATTGAATGAATAAAGTCAAGAAATAAACAACTTGCAATTGGTTATATAATAGTTTGTCATAGTATATACAAAAATTAAGAAAATTACATAAAATATAACAAGAATGGAATGAACAATAAATAAATAAAAATTATTCCTAGTAGGTCATTGCCAAAGTAAAGTCTTGTAAGACTTTACTTGAATTGCCTGGTTACAAAATGAGGTGCTCTACAACCCTCTCACCACTCTGACATGCTTGCCAAAAAAAAATTATATAATCCACGAAGTAATCAACAAACATCAAAATATCCCAACAATAGTATATGTAAAGCTGAAAGTTGTATACAAGTAGAACAACACAATATCATTTCGGTAAAAGGACAAACAATTTAAGTGTACAAATCCCAATAGTAGCCATTAAAAAAATATCCCAAAAATTATATTGTGTTAACAAACAAAAATTCATTGATATGTCTCCCATCCACATACTTTTTTCACCTCTTGCCTCTCTAGCATGCTTGCATAAAAAAATGCAGGTAGTAATGAACAAACATCAAATATCCCAACAATAGTTCATGTATAACTGCAATGTTATATAGAATACTTAGAATAACATAATATCAGAAAATGATATAAAGTGAATAGTAATAGGAGAGCTCGGTCCATGCCAACACAATACTATAGATAAAATGAATGCATTCAATTTTGTTGTTCAGATCATCAAGATTTGTATATGCCATTTGTTTTAAAAAATTATGAAAAACTTTGAATCAATATAACTTGTATTTTATCATCTAAATTTGTAGTTATCATTTATGTAAGAAATATATGATGAGATGTCTATAATCATCATAACAACATACATATTCATATAGACTAAATTTATTTTGCTTGCTAAATAAATATGTTGTTTTTTGATATTGTTGTTTAAGTAGTTTGAGTTTGTTTCAAAAGGTTCAAAAATATTATGTAGAATATAATTGAGTAGTTATCATATAATTGCTACATATATATAAATACAAAAATGTTCCTATTCATAATCATATTGATACATATAAATATTTGTCATGTGAACTAGAATACAACTCATTTAAATATGTATTGAAATCATTTTGTAATAAAAAGTTTGAGGGTGTGTTGTTTCCATGTTCCCACAACATCAAAGGCTTGCATTGACACGGACTACATGCCTCATTAAACTTGAACTTCAAGTAAGAAATTATTTCTCATAATCTTTTCATCATTTTCATTAGATGACACCATGCAGTTATAAATCAAATCATTGACATATATTAATGAATATGTATAGTGGTATATTCTTTGATAAACCAAATATCACAAGTGTTAGCCCCATATATATATATAGCATGTGTGTGGGTATATACATATACATCTATACACATATATGTACATATACATACATACATAACACGTATATGTATATATATGTATATGTACTAAGCAGTAGATAATAGTTTTAAAAAATAAAATTGCATGATGGTCACGAGAGATAGGGTAGAGGGGCCAAATAAATAAAAAATAAAAAAAATTGCACGATGGTCACAATTTTGTACAACAATTTATTTGCCAACTCATCAGCGTAAAAAAAATTATTTTTAGATTTACATCATCAAATATGATGCCACATCAGCATGCTTTTTGTTAAACCACATACAATCCAATACTAGGGCACTGAGTCATGTGAATATGTTACGCTGATGTGGCATCACATGATTTATCAGATTATGTACTTTATGGAAAAATTTGTTTTACAATTGGATAAAAGTAATCTACTGTGGGGCCCACTAAAGACTACTTCTATCCCTACTTTTGATCTTCACCCTACTATGGACCCCTCTCCCCTAGAGTGTTAGAATCAATTGCCAAAAAAGAAAAAATTGCAGACAACCTCAAGTATGATCTAAGTCAAAAGACCAAATGTCACGTCTATGTTTCAAAGGCTCAGATCATCCAATCTGGAGATGAATGCGCTCAAAATCCTAGAAATGAATGTCAGATCAGGCACATATGGCATCCCTATCTGGCTTCAAAAAGAAAACAATAGCATATTGTTGATAAGATGGAGAGCTTGCATATGAGTTAAATCCTAAGAAATAAAATCCCTCACAAAATGGAATGGACTAAATCCCAGAGACGATTGCAGATAGAATATAGAAATAAGAGACCACTTCCAACCACACCATAAAAGGAGAAGAGGTATAATCGATCAAACAAGATGGTGAACCCAAGAGTTTTTGGTATTGATTGCAACTGTGGAGAGGAGAGTGCTCATGCCCAAATCAAACGATTGATCATTATTGATACAGACTAAATGACATAGGCAATTATGAAGATTGTTGTACGGGCAAAGTGGAGGAATGGACATTTAGATATTAGAAGCTTTCTATACAAACGTAATCCCATTTCTTGGAACAGAGAGTTGGAGAGCGGTTCTGTTGAGTGGATTGGTGAGACCAGAGTACAAACAAATGGTGGTAAACGAAGCATTGAACATCAAATTTGATCTTTCTAATCAGACTTATTGGAGGTATATTTGATGCAAGTATTGTTAAAGCCAAGAAGATAAGTTAGCAAGCTTTGATTCTCTTATGGGAATGCCTACAGAGGAAGAGCATGGAATCTTTCTCATTTGATATCAACAATTATGGAGATATGTTCTTCCCTGCACAACTGGAGCGACTGGTTGAGGTCATTGAAGGGATGCTTCCCTTAATGTCTCACAATATGCCTATGTAGTGACTTTGTGCTCTTTGAAGCAATTGTAATTTTTTTTTTACTCTATTAATATAAAGGGAGCTTCCCCTATGGCAACACTTATATTCACACAGTTTAATGAATATAAAGGGGGTTTTTGGAATTAAACCCATAATAAAAGATAATCTTGAATTTAAAATGAGGATAAAAAATTGAATATATAAATTATCAATTGAACCATCTATATATATGTGGTGGTTTGTTCATATGGTAAGAGAAAAGCCATATAAATATATACAGTTTCACGAATATAAACAAGGGTTTTAGGAATAATATAATAGCACAAAAATATATACACAATTTTATGAATATAAAGGGGGTTTTATGAATTAAACCTATAAGATAATACAACCCTGAATTTATGACTATGGTTAACATTGGAGTAAACAATGAATGAACCCTATAAAATATTTACATAATTTCATAAATAGAAATGGTGATTTGTAGAATCAAACCCTAAATAATGAGGGTATTAGATTATACATAGTGTGTTGATAATATCACCCTTAAAAGGGCAATGGGGTCATGAGAATGAAATCGTTGACACATTGCAGAATGATGATACAAAGATTCAATAAATGGAGTAGAATAGATTCATGGGTATCATTGTTGTGAATTTAAAGAAAAATTATAACTTTATGTTACCTCAAACCATAGAGAGTCCCACAAGTATATCACATGATGGTGAAGCAACCAATCATGATGATGCATGATGAAAAATGATGAAAAAGGTGAAAAAAAGTGGGAAGTAAGCCCCTTATTTGACACTTTCATTAATAGAAATGGGGGTTTTCATAATTAAACCATAAATAATAAGGGTAGCAAGTTATACATGGTATGTTGATTATATCACCGTAAAAAGGCAATGGGTTCATGACAATGAAACTATAAACATATTCCACAATGATGGCAAAAAGATACAATTATTGGAGTATAATAGATTCAAAAGTACCATTGATTGCAAATTTAAAGGATAAATCATATCTTGTCGTTACCTCAAACGATAGAGAGTATCCTACATGCATATCGTGTGGTCGAGATTGCAGTCACTTGAGAGCAATGTATGATGAAAAATGATAAAATTGTGAACAAAGTGTGGGAAATAATCCTTAACTTAGACATGAATAAGTATTAATCAGATTTAATGAGGAGTGTGGTATGTGCCAACGTGAGTCTTTGATGTGGTGGTTAAACAAGGAACAACACACCCTCAAGCTTTTTACAGTAAAAAATGATTCTAATACATACTAAATGAGTTGTATTAGTTCACATGACTAATATTAATATGTATTGATATTATTATGGATAGGACCGTTTTTGTATTTTTAGTGGTGGCGGAAGCGCACGATTATTGGAGCAATAGGGAATATCTATTGAGTGTCACCTCTAAATGAACACTTTTTGACCTTTGTGGACATAACAAATCCCTCCACATTCACTTATAACTCTAGCCAAAAGCTAAAACAATAGGATGAAACCATAATCATATTACATCATATCAAAGTGCACATACCATAATAAAATTTCAAAAAAGTTACAGCTAATATGTGATTCCAATGATGTAAAACATGCAACAATTCTAATAAACATTATTAAAGATCATAAAAAAAATTGTTATACAATTTAACTATCAACTGTAAATTCTATTACATAACCTAAAGTGCCAACCCTCTGCAAAAGAATGAGGAGACTACAAGAAGATTGGTTGCAGGGGGCATTGGTACAAGAGATGGGCATGGCTCTTCAAAGTCATCCACTAAGATGGTTTCATACAAAAGTGTGGAAAATATCCATGTTTCTAGAGAGCTCATGATTCGGGTTGATACAAAAAATGATGTTGTTCTGATACCCATATATGGCATCGATCATGGTTCCATTTCATGTAGCCACCATCAAGAGTGTTACAAGCCAACTATATAAGATGGAGGGAATTCTTATATAAGGATGATTTTCAATGTTCCAGGTACTGACTTTAATGCCAACTACATGCCAACATTGAAATTCCCTAGCAGTATTTATGTTAAGGAAATTTCTTTTAGATCCAAGGATTCAAAGCACATTAACAATGTGGTACAAATGATTAAATACCATAGATGATATGTAGCAATGAAAGAGTTTAAAAAGGAAGAGAGAACTACACTGGTGACTTAGGAGAAACTTTAGCTTTCAAAAACAAAGGCAATTAGGTTGGTAGACTTGTGGATCAAGCCAACATTTGGTGGAAGAGGAAGAAAGATGACTAGAACTCTAGAGGCTCAAGATAATGGATTTCTAGATTCAACCATGAGAAGATTTAATATCATGTATGAAAACATAATTCTTCCAACTGTGAGGCTTATTACTTGTTTCATTTTCATTTGCATAACCATATCATGGCATGGGAACCAAGAAGACCAAGGATGCCCAGTTTTATGTGGAGGTAATGGATGTGGTACAAACTTTAGGAGGGGCAAGAAGGTCAATGTATGATCCTAATGACATTGAGGAAGAACAACAAGAGAAGGACAAGAAAAATAAAATCAAAGCAGAGTTTCAAGGATTTGTCAAGCAAGTAAGAGGTGGAGCAACTCCTATCTAAAATATTTTGAACCAGAGTTTGATATACCATTTAGAGAGCTTGGTTTTCATGGAGTTCCTTCAAGTCTCTCATTGTTCCTACAAGAACCGCTTGGTAGAGTTGGTGGAATTACCTTTCTTAGTAATCACTATTAGTGAGATTGAGATTATTAATTAATTAGGTGCTAATTGCCTGTAGCAATGAAAGAGTTTGAAAAGGAAAAGAGAGTTACACTAGTGACTCAGGAGAAACTCCAGCTTTCAAAAACAAAGGCAATTAGGTTGGTAGACTTGTGGATTAGGCCAAAATTTGGTGGAAGAGGAAGAAAGATGAATGGAACTCTAGAGGCCCACCATAATGGATTTCGGTATTCAACCATGAGAGCAGAAGAGAGAGCTGATATCAGGGTGAAGTCATAATAGTGGTTTACAATTTGATGGAGGAAGGAAAATTGAGAAAAAAATGACCCCATGGCAATTTTTTTGATTCTGGGGGTTCGTACGAACTTGAAGGTTTGCACGAACCAAAAATGGGTTCACTCGAACTAGAGTTCAAGCAAGCCCATTCAATGCTTTTTCTGCCCAAAAAGCAATCAAATAGATAGAATCAAGGTGGTTCACTTGAACCAGGGTTCAGGAACCTCGGGTTCGAAATGAACCCCTAAACCTGATTCTCCCCCCGACACAAACAAAACCTAATTTTTTACGCTTCGAAGGTTGGTTTGAGGATGAAAATGGAGGATTCTTTAGAAACCCAACTAGAATCCGATATTCCTCAGAACGAGCTATCCAACTAATATAATTTTAATATGTTTTGGTTTCATTATGTATTTGTTTTTAGTTTTGATAAACATAGGTTTTTCATCAAAAATGAAGGTCTTTATTCCGCATGTGGAAAAATAGTATATTATCAAAAAAAAATTGAAATTTTTGAGTGCACCAGACATTGAAGTCCTTGATCCAAAAAATAAAAAATAAAAATTTAATTTTGACACATACAAAAAAAGTTACACATTATATAGTCGCGCTATGTCTGAATTGTAATTGGTTTGACTTTAAAACTTGATTAAAGAAGAAATGTTCAATAAAAAACTATCTATCCAAGTGGAAGCACTAGATACCATAGTTTCAAATCTAAATTGAAGAATTATATTTTATCCTTCATGAAAAAAAATATATGTTATACGTGTAAGGCTACTTTTAAAAAATGTTGCTTTTTGAAAAGCCATTTTTGTGGGAGATGGAAAAGAAGTGAATCTGATTCCAAAAATTTTGAAAAAATATTTTTAGAATCTGGCCAAACAAATGTGACGACTTTAGTTTGCATCATCTTCAAATTCCTCAAGGTTTAGCTAGATAGGTGCCCTAATGTGAAGACTAGTTAAAAATAATAATTTCAAGTATCTAGTTTGGCCAAAAATTCAAACCACTATTGTGGGATCACCCATCATGTATCAAAACATTAAGCATGCATTCCTCCAACCAGTAAAGAAGTAGATGATTACTTTGCTTCATTTTCATTTGCATAACCATATCATGGCATGAGAACCAAGAAGATCAAGGATGCCTAGTTTTATGTGGAGGTAATGAATGTGGTCCAAACTTTAGGAGGGGCAAGAAGGTCAATGTATGATCCTGATGAAATTGAAGAAGAACAGCAAGAGAGGGACAAGAAAAATAAAATCAAAGCAAAGTTTCAAGGATCATAGTCGCTTGCGAGATCTATGGGAGCCGGGCCTCATCTAAAAATATTTTGAACTAGGAGTTTGATGTACCATTTAGAGTATTTGGTTTCTTTTCCTTTTCTTTTATTGTTCCTATGGTAAATTGTTTGGTAGTGTTGGTAGAATTACCTTTCTTAGTAATCACTATTAGTGAGATTAAGAGTGTTAATCAATTAGCCGCTAATTACCTGTAGCAATGAAAGAGTCTGAAAAGGAAGAGAGCTACATTGGTGACTTAGGAGAAACTTTAGCTTTAAAAAACAAAGACAATTAGGTTGGCAAAGAAAATCGTGCCAAAGATTTGGTGAAGAGGAAAGATCGAGGCCTGCACTATAATGGATTTCGCACAAACCATGAGAGAAGAAGAGAGAGCTGATATCATGTATCAAAACATTAAGCATGCATTCTTCCAGCCAACAGAGGAGATGATTACTTTGCTTCATTTTCATTTGCATAACCATATCATGGTGTGGGAACCAACAAGACCAAGGATGTCTAGTTTTATGTGGAGGTAATGGATGTGGTCCAAACTTTAGGAGAGGCAAGAAGGTCAATGTATGATACTGATGAAATTGAGGAAGAACAACAAGAGGGGGATAGGAAAAATAATATCACGCAGAAGTTTCAAGGATTTGTCATAAGAGAGCTATGGGAGTAGCCTCATCTAAAATATTTTGAATCCAGAGTTTGATGTACCATTTAGAGAGCTTGGTTTTCATGGAGTTCCTTTCAAAGCTCTTCTTTTATTGTTCCTAATGGGTAAACTATTTGGTAGAGTTGGTAATTAGTAATCACTATTAGTGAGATTGAGATTGTTAACCTGAGAGAGTAGGACTTGGGAAAATGCATTTGATATGGCCATTGCTTTCAAAGAATTCAAGTGGGATGTACTCTACAATGATGACATTCCTCAATATTCACTTGATGGCATCAAGGAATGGCTAAACTCCATGATTATAAAGCATTATGAAAGCAAAATGAACTTGTACTAGGAGGCCATCCGTAGTAGACCATTGAAGATGGTGGTTGGGAATTTTTGAATATGGAAGCTAGTGATTCTGATTCTGATAATTCAGAAGAGTCATATCAAAGATATGAACCCTCTGATGTAGAAGAGGAATCAAAATTAGATGAGGAAGGTTCAAAAGATGAATCTCTTGTGGAGTTAGATGAGGACGAAGAAGAAGAAGAATATTTTGAAGGGGAGGAAGGTAAAACATGGGATGAATTAGAAGTTGAAGCTAGAAATGTAGATAAGGAAAAAGTAGACGAGTCTGACAATGAAGAGGAAAGGGGGCGACAAAAGGTAAAATCTACAAGGAAGTCTCGGGCCCCTGATATTAGAGATTCAAGAGGAATGCCTGCTAAGAGGCATAAATTCAGATGAATTGAGTTCATCTACATCCTTAGACTACTATTCATTCATGCACATAAATGGTTCAGTTATTTATGCAAATGATGCATATATGTTAACTTGATTAGTGTTGTTACTTTGGTAGTTTGAATTCTATGACAACCAACCATTAGGCCATTATGTGCGGGAGCACGTTTGTGTTTTTAGTTACCTTTTTGAATAGCTCTACTTGGTGTTAAGAACATTCCATTTATCTTTTGAATGTTAAGAAGTCTAGTATTACACACTTCTCTATGTTGATCAGATCAGGTTGCAGGATTTTTACTACTGATTTCTTTATTTATGGAGTTTTTTTAACTTGGAAGACATGAATTTACTTCCTTTTTTAAATTAGATGGACAAATTAAGTGGCTGGTTAGCTATGCCAAGTGATGTAGACTACAAGGATGTGTTAGATCTATAGGATGCCTACCAAGATGCATCAAAACATTCTTACATGTTAAAAGAATGGCAACATCATGAGGAAGGATGGAAAAGATGCATGTGGATCACTTAGTAGAATGGCAACATGAATTCAAGGAAGCACTCCTTGAGATACCATGTTTGAGAGAAAAGAAGATAAATCAAATCAACATGGGACTATGTTACTCAAATGATACAACTCATAACTTAAATGAGGACACTTAAGAGATATTAAAATATAATGGTCATTAATTAAAAAGATGCGACAAAAATAAGGCATGAATGTCACCCACTATGCTTTAAGGAAAACAATATTTTTTTCCTCAACATGAAATAATGGGACAATTGAGTGGGATCTAGGGCCAACAGAGAAGTACTTTAGAACTCATCATACGCATCAATAAACAACTCAACACAAGAAATGCAAATTGACATATTAACACAACAATATCCAATTAACTTATTGAAAGTCAACTATTGATACCTTATTCTCCATCCCGATTAAAAAATCGGCCCACTTTTTGCTTTGTAACTTTTCCTTTTAAAATTACTTTGGATATTAGCCATATTTCTTCTCCTGTCAAAACATGGCACATGGACTAGTTAAACTAATTAATATGCAATCATTTAATTTTTCCTAGGGAATTAAAAAAATATCATTTAACATATTAAATATACTTACAAATTTATAGATCAAGGCCTATAAACCTTTCTAGCCATTGTGATGCGTGGCACGAAGTTTTTGAAGCCTAGCCCTGGAGGCCTTGTCCTGAAACATATAGTAATTCAATTTAACTATGCACAAATAAAATTTAAAAATCGTTTAATAAATTTGATATAATCTTATGAGCAAATTCAAATACCTACGTACTCTCCTCACTGGACTTCCTCTGTGCATCAGACTTCTCATATGTTTTTACAAGCTCTTTCCATACTTTGACACTTGCATCAATTGTCCTGTTTTTGAGCCTTAGCTCAAGAGGGATTTTTTTATCTTCTTTGTTTGGTTGCACCGAAATCTCTTGCAATTTTGAGACATTCGTAGCTTTACCTTCTTCACAGACCAACCTGTGCCAAATTTAGTCTCCATGTCATTGATAACTACTTTTTGTAGGTGTATGGGTATCTTTGAGAATGGAAAATGTAGATGGTTTTTGAACCATTGAAGGAATGATTCCTTCAACCTATTCACAAACCCTTTTCTAGTGATTTGTCATTCGATTTCCAAAACCACACAACGATTCTATCTTGGTATTGTAGGTACTAGCCGCAAGATTGAAAATTTCATGGTGGAAGAAGTGTCCTAGGAGTGGGTGGGACAATGGAAGCCTCCTCACCCATGTTCTACACCTAGAGTTTCATCAAGCATCATTTTCTCCTATTTTTTGTTTGATCCGATCTGTGAACCAATCGACTCCCTTGGACACAAATATTTCTGATTTTCGTAATGTTTGAGGGCCTTCACTAGATTGATTTCTATGTATCTAGCAAGCATTGTCCAATGCGCATCATCCAAATTGTTCACTGCCTCTTCCCACAATATGGAAGCCAATGCCTCTTTATCTTTTTCAGTCACATGTCCCTATATATATATATAATAAATTTCTTCTTTTAAATTTAAAAATAAAAAACTAAAAAGTAAAAATGAAAGAAACAAGGGAAACATTTACAAATCTATAAATTGACAATGAATTACCTCATTGTGGCCAGAGTCTGCTCCCTTTGTTCTCTTCCCTCTATCACTTGACATTTTGAGGTGACCTAGGGAAAATTATTTTCGTCTAGACTGTGGAGGCAAATGAAGTACACACTGTCAGGTATGAAAGTTTTCGTCCAGTTTGTTGTATGAAAGTTATACCTTGAATGAATATTTCTGGATTTAAATGCCTATGAATCAATTGCTTGCACACCTGTATAGAATATAAATATATTTGAAAGGATATAAATATATGCAAAATGAAACAAATGTATTGTAAAAAAAATCAACGCTTGCGCACCTATATAGAATGGTAATCTTTGGGGGATAAAAAGGGCGTGGAGTGTGGTTTTAGTGAGAATTAACACAGATAGGTTCCATGCTCGAGTCGCATCCGTTGATTAGAAAGAAAATGAATGTGTGCGCACAATCAATTTGAAACCACAAGCTCATTGTTCTGTAAAAGAATAAGTGAAAATTAGTAATAGCTAATTTAAGCCTGAAGGTCTCACAAATTTGAGGAAATGATCTATTATTCAGCTGTCGTCTCAAAATCCCTATCTCCTCATATTGTCTCAACCAACCTCTATTCCCACGAGACCTAGTTGTAGTGGGGCATATGTAGTTTAATGACTTGTCTTGAAAGCACTAGACTACTTTTTTATGGAAGGAAGGTCCGAGAAATTGAACCAGAAACCAAAAGCTTGGGATGGGAATGATAAGCAAACCAGGGCATTGTGGTTTCAAAAATGTGTTCACTGCTCTCGGATGCGGAGGAAATAATGCAATGTCTACAATTTTACCCCCCTCCTTTGCAACCACATGAGACTTGAACAATTTGTGTGTAAACAAAACAATATGCACAACCCTTTCTTCACAATCCTCTCCATTTGATCCAAACAAAAATATTTATGGGAACAAAAAAAACAAATTGTAACCTTACCTATGGTGTCACAAACTAAATCAAATTTATGATCTACTTGCTTGTAGCCCTCCTTCGCTCCATTTTTCCCTTTTTTCTCCACTCTTCCTTCGTGCGACTTTTTTCTCCTATCATCTCTTCCTTCTTGACATGGGAAGTTTTAAACTTTTGTTCTTGATTCAATAGTCAGCGCTATAGTTGACGCAGCAAAGTGCACATAATTTAGCATCAGCTTTCAGCCAAAAATGTAATCTGTTTGGTATGCAAAAGGCGGCACAAAGTGCGCCAATTTAGTGCCTAGAAGTGCAAAATGATGTATTTTTCTTGGAAGTTGATAAATAAATTGATCCTAAATTGAATTCATCTTCATATGTTCTAAGGGAGCAATCATGGTTCTCTATTTTATCTATTCCTTATCCCATGTCAATTTTGTGGGTGCAAAACTAATATAGGCTAGATTTGTGAACTTAGAATTGACCCCTATACAGCTAAATGAGTCATCTAAAGTGTGAAATATGTCTAAAGTGAGGTTTTGTGTTGGATAACATATTCGTTGAAATGATATAATTGGTTTACTAAACATTATTTACTATGTTGTGTATTATAGGGTCGAGATGAGGCCATGGCAACAAATCGTGTCATGTCAAATGAGGACACAACGGTTGAAGCAGGACATCAGGTACTCAAATTTTGACTTAACTTAGAAAAAATGATCTGATGGCATTTTGTGATACGTCCATCTTTTTTCACAGTATTATTGAAATTTATAATGTATTATCCAATCTTGACATAAATTAATGCATGTTTTTTATTATTTTAGATGGAGATTAGAGCAAATGCAAAGCCTGATGTTCAACTAGCAAAAGAAGAAGATATGTATGTGGACGTGGACCTAAAACTGTTAAATCATGTAGACGATAGTGGGTGGAAGAGGATATGACAATGGATCTTCCAGACACAACAAATGATTGAATTGAACAAGAGGTTGGTCAGGACTATAGTACATGGGATGAATACTTTGAGAAAAATTTTGTTTGTGGATGTTATGTATGTCATGGAAAGAAACAATTCAAACGAGCAATTGTACAAAGACATTGCATATATGATGAGCTTCCAGTTGGTAGTATGCCTCCTACAATCGATTCAAATCCAATAGGAATTGTGGTAAGGAATTTTCCAATTTGACATGAATAACATGTATACTTCATTTAAACATTGTTTTATATTATTTAAATAACTAATTTTTTTCTCAATGGATACTTGCAGGATAAAGTTCTTGGTTTAAAGTTTCCTGGATCACTAACTTCCAGCCTAGAGGGAAATGATCATTTATCAAATGATACATCTAACAAAAATATGTGCCAATATACTACCTCACAAGATAAGGAATTGATGAAAACAAGTCACAAAACAAGAACCAATTTAAAGATGCATAATTTGCTTAAAGATAGGGGGAAGGTGGACTACATACCCTATGAGAATGAATGCGATGGAGATGATGAATTTCCCTTGAGTTTGAGATCAATTTACAAAGAGACATTTGATTGTCGGTTATATTTCCCTTGGCCTAGTGATCAACAACTACCTAGAGTGTATGAGGTGTTTCAATTTTGGGGATACAACTACATGATACGGCCCTCCAATATTCATGGAGTGAATCTAGGCCTCTTTATTGTCCAAAATGTACATGTGGGATCTAAACATAGAAACAATTCAGAACAAACCACTAGGAGATTAATTCCATATTATGGTCCATCATATTATAGTGGTGAATGGAGAAGGCTAGCAAAATATAAGCCTAGCATTTCAGCATATGGTCTAAATTTGAATATGTATACATATTGTCTCCAATTGGAAAGTGGAAAAGAAATTAATAGAGTTCATCTTATGTATATAGATGGACATGCATACACACACAAAAATATTATAGGATTTATAAATAGTAGTAAGGGAAGGGACCCTAATGTAAGACTGAATTGTCAATTTGTTGAAGTTATAAATGATAAAGATGGAGATATGGAAAGAGAGATTGATAGATTGATAATGGTTGAGGCTATTAAGGACCTCACCATTGGGGATGAGTTATTGATTGATTACCCCTTCTTAAAATGCACTATTGTGCAAAAGAAAAGGGAACAACAAGGTCTCCCTAAAGATGTTCTGAAGGGCAGAGAACCAAAGAATAATAAATGAGTGTGGACTGATGTTTATTAAACTATGTTTTCAAAATTATGTTTTATTTAAATTATTGTATAAAAAAGGTAGTCTATAAAATAGTGTTCCATTATTCAATTGATGTATATATGTTCATACAATTTATATCTTTATTTTTTAAGCCATATTTGATTATATTTCTTTGAAATTGATACATTTATGATTTATCCAATTGTTGGAAAACATTAAATAATGCTTGTGTTTGTTGATAGGTAGAAGAAGGGAAAACACATCTATACCCATGATCCAACTGCTTCTTAATATTTGGCTTTGTCCAACATCCTTTAAACAACCAGGGTGAAAAGAGCAATTTGAAGGATTACTACCACTAAGAAATTTGAAGAGTTGAGAGATATGAACATTAAGATGCCACAAGCCTCATATCAATCATGATAGTGAAAATAATGCATAAGGATTGAATGAACATGATTAAGCATTCTTGGAAAAAAATGAGACAAAAATCATGGGACCTAAGATGATATCCTAGTTACCTCCAATGTAATTTTATTAACAACTTTGAGGATCCAAAAGCCTCAAGACAATGTTCATATCAAGTGCAAGCAAAACCTCAAGGAATGCACCTTACTATTATCGAAATCAATCACTATTTGGTTGGTCAAACAAATGATTCACTTCCCTACTGAAGTGAGTCGACATCTTTTTCACTTTTCTTCTCAATGGTGTAACAATCTACACATTTCATATCTTCATATTATTATCTTCTTTGGTGACTTGCAAATACAAATTAAGTCAAAAAAAACCTAAATTATGAATTGTAACATGTCAGCTTTCATCATTAGCAATACAAAAATTGATTTAACTTGGTATTTCTCATATGAGTTAGCATGACCCATACAACATATTCAATTACTTGTTAGCCACTCACACTTGGACTTGAGGCACATCATTAACATGCCTTAGTCGACTTAGCAAAAGCATATCTTCTAAAAATGATGTGTATTATAGGAAAGAGAAAGATCTTCATGGCTTCATATCTTAGACACTATGAGACATGTGATGTCCACACAATGTACAACCTAAACTTCATGATTTCGTTCTGGAGCAAGTATCCAAACATATGGTTTGATGAAGATTAAGCTCTAGAACCAACTATGATATTACATGAAAGAACTCGCAGAGCACTAGATCACTTGAGATTCAATATATCAAACATGACATCACTAAGTATGTAAAAATTGGCCAAAAAATTCCAAAGGAATTGAACCCATCTGAATTACTTTGCTCTTAGTACAAATCGAAACTTTGTCACTTCTAACTTTTACTCAGAAGGAATAATGACATGAAATTGGATATATACACCTTCATTATGGATTAACTTATGAAAAAAGACTTATTTCTCTGCTGAAGGATTTAGAAAAATATAGTGTATATATTTATTTAGACCTTTTTATTGTCACTGATTGTATACAAAACTGGAAAAATAATTGTAGGAAAACATTACATCAAATACACCTTCATATTGTATGGTGCTATGATGACTAATAATTTCCATACTTGGTGTTTGACTTGCACCATAAGATATTTACACATTTCACTCCAAATTTACAATTATCCCAACTTTCACATTAATGACAACAAGCTTATTAAGCTACAAATTACTTGTTGAATTTTAGGCTTGTAAACACGTCTTTTATTGCTTTTAAGCATAGTATTCTAATATCTCTAAATTTATTTATCTTATCAATATTTTTCTATTGTCGCTATTTATTTCTCTACTTGTTAAGGCAGCTAGGCTGATGCATTGAGGTTTTGGTCAACACCAGATCTACCATGTTTTCTACGATGTATTCAGGCTTTGTTTCTGTAGTGGTACTTGCACCAAAACTATCATTCGCCTGTTTCTGTTTTGCAAGCACCAGTTTCGACTATTGATCTTCTAGTTCCGACTCTGCCTTGTGAGGGATGATTAGTCGATAGTCTCTCATATCCATGGTGGCTGATTGACTCCATGCATCTGTAACCAACTCTTCGATGGCAGAACAAATAATCCTGTTCACTAGCATCACCACCAATACCCAACACATCATTAAATGGAGCCAAGGAAAGAAGAAAGATCTTGTACTATGAGACATTCCACAGATTTGAATTCTTTGATGGCATCTTTTGTAAACTTCATCTAACCTCCAGCTGGTAACTCCACCTACCATGCTATCGATCAACCTCCAATTTAGACAAAAATAAAAATCCCCTGATTGTAACATTAATTTCAATCCTCTTCAAGATTTAATGTTGTCAATAGCTGCTGGCTGCATTATCCCCTCCGATAGGCTATATTATGCATGAGGTTTTGGCCTGAAACAAGTCTCACTCTGAAACTACCATGTTTTCAAGCCAAACTGTAGTGGTTTGGTGGTCAAACAAACTATCAGCCGTACTGTCAAGCCAACTTACAGCCCTGGGGAAGTGTTTTGCAAGTTGATCTTTAGTCGATACTCTGCATTTATTGTGAGATTGAACATGGTTGTAGGGAGATATAGTCAAGTCTCTAGTCCATCGTTGGAAGCTGACTGACTCCAATGAATCTGTAACCGACACGTATGGAAATTAATTGAAGTGCAGAATAACCTGTTCACCAACATCACCACCCCAATGAGAATACAGATGGAGCTGAGCGTTGTAAATGTACCTTCAAGATTTGAATTCTCTGGAATTTTGTAAATATCAACCTCCAGCTGGTAATCCACATCCTACCACTATCGATCAACCTCCAATTGGTAATAAAAATCCTACCCACAGCATTAATTTCAATCCTCTTCATTTAATGATGTCAAAAATATCTGCTAACTGGCCGTTGATTATCCCTACAAGAAGAATGAACAGGCTTTGAAGGAGACTACCATTGGAAGCAAAAGCAACATATTTCTCACCAACATTGCAGCAGACTACGCAAAGGGTACAAAACATTTGAGGAAACGAATCTAAGCAAGGGCAGACGATCTCAGGCAAAGGAATCTAACCAATCCACGGTAATATGTAGCTTTCAGAAGATGATTATTTATTATTTGAAGAATCCATGCTACTTTCTTGCAGATTTTTCCCAGCTTTCCTCATATATACTGATAATAGGCAACCATGTATGTCAGCTCATGGCTAAACTCCACCCCTGAGCTAGTAAGGGCAGTAGCTAATGATCCCATTTGTTGCAATCTTCTTGTCAAGTCTTTAGTTTGAGAAAATGACAACAACCTTCTCTTCTTGTTGGCCACAATCATAGGCGTAGAGTGCCATCTCTGTTTTCTCGAATCTGTTCAAACCCAAAACTAAAACCATTTAGCATACAAAAAACACCAAATAAAAATAGAAAAGAAAGCATTGATTTATCTATTTAGCCCATTAATTTGCAACATTAAAAGACCAAAGCCAAAAGAGAAAAACTATAAATTCATATATCCAAAATTTAGGCCAAATATCTCGTACCCTAATGGAACGAATTAAGGTACTAGGAAGATCTTCTAATACGAAAGAAGTCTGTGATTTTAGAGAAAACACTGGCTCCATTTTGGCACATGCAAGGAGGATGCTGGCAAAGGTTGTCGCGTCTGGCTTTACACCTGCCAACTACATTTGCTTGAAAGTTTATGAAGCCTTTACAACAAATCCATTTTGCGTATATGCTTCAGTCATGGCATTCTCAGCAACCTTCCCCACGTTTGAATTTATTTTACAACCTTAAAATCTTTTTTCCAGCCCCCCCTGCCTGGTAGATATGCGTGCAAAACATGGACGCCTAGACAAGGCATGCCAGCTGTTGGAAATTCTGCCCTTCATGTGGCGTCCATGCCTCCATGGTCTGCCAGAAAAACAAAAATGTGCTAGCTGTTTGACTTTTTATTTATTATCTCTTCTTCTATTCTCAATCGACATTCATACTTAAACTCTCAATGACTTTAAATATTATTATTTATTCTATAATAGCGTATTCCAACTTTACTCTCATTGACTTTAAATATTATTATTTATTCTGTAATAGCCTATTCCAACTTTACAATCCATTTAAAATATTCTTATAATATAATTATGTTCTAGGTTAATACTCCCTTCTTGTACTTGAATGTTTACTTCTTTTCTTGCACTTGGACATATTTTTACCTCTCTCGTATTCAACCTGGCTGACAAGAGAATGACAGAATATATATATATAACGAATCAAACTAATAACACTGCCATTTAAATATTTTATATATTATATTGATTTCATGGTAAATTTTTCTAATAATTGGTTAGGGGAGAGGGGCCTATAGTGGAGCACCCTAACTTTGTGTTTCTCAATTAAATAATATAAAATATTAGAAAAGGGCCCTATTGAGGGTTTTTTTTAATGTTATTAGATGCCACAATCTGATTGGATTGTATGGTTTTTATACTTTTAGAATAATTATTAATATGTTTAAAATATTTGAACCTGTTTGTGGAGTTTAATATTTAATGTGTTCAAAAGAATTAATTTCCACCGCTTTTGGCGAAGAATGAAATCATAGCTTGTAGTTGATGTAGAGATTAGATATAAATGGCTAGATGTTTATGACCGAATATTGATTTCTGAAAGGATTTATAATGTTTTCTCCCCATTAAATATATTTATTACTTCAAAAAGTTGACTCTAGTAGTGTTTATGTTGTTGTGTTAGATCTTAGATCAAACTGTTCACATGCATTATACAATTAGTATCTTTTTTTATTATTATGAACTTTAGTGAAAACAAAGTAGTATCTTTGGAGTGTATTGCTTCATTGGAGCTAATTCTAACATAAAAATAAAATAAAATTGAATGAGTTAATTCAATAATACATCCTTAGGAGGAATAGCTATAGCACTGGGTGTTTCTATTGAAATAAGTAGTTAAGTTTTCTGTTTATTATTATTTACATTAATTATAGGAATGATTTTTGAATTCATTTATAGTAATATAGTTAGTTTTTCAATTTTGATATTTATTAGTATTGGCCAATTAAAGTTATCAACGATCAATTGATATTGAACAATTATAGTTAAGTTACTTTTTTTATTATTTAATGTGGTGTTCTCTAGTATGGAAAAGTTATAGTTAATGATTTATTTACAATATAATATCCATTAGTATCAAATAGTTATTGCGGACTCACCCGACGCTGAATTCACTTGCTCCTCATCCTTCATGGCTAGGCTACCAAATAAACACCGTGAACTAGAAATCATAAAAGAAACATTGCAAGTTAGAGATCACAATCACACCATTATAGATTGGCCAACACTTGATTCATCACTAGTTAATGAATACAATACTGAAGGACTTCTAGACATGGCTTTTCCTTTTTTGTTTCCCAATGGCAGTGCATCACATTTACAACCTTGCTATAGACAAATTGAAATGCACAAATATGTCTTGCACCTAATGAGGTTCCATGATAATATATTTGGAAGGCATCCAATGTTTAGATATTTTGTCTTGAATCTATTGATGTGTCACCGAAGCCAAGGTGTTGCCTCCATTTTTGTCAAGAAAAATGCTGAGGACTGCATACCAACTACCATAGACAGCCTTCGCCTCCATATACAAACATTGCCTGACACTAAACTAGCCGAACAACTGATGCATTACGGATCATCCCTTAGAGGGACACGAGCATATTGGAATAAGTCTCGTGGTGAATTGTCAAACATGATCAACCAAATAGGCTCCCCAACACTATTCTTCACCTTAAGTGCTGCAGACACCAAATGGCCCGATTTACATCAACTATTTACAAAGGGGGCAACCCAAACATCACTAAACAATAAAGATCGCATAGATAACATTGTTATGAACCCACATACCACATCCTTATACTTGCATCAAAGATTCACAGCGTTTCGTGAAGAAGTCTTAGAGAAACTATATTGCGCAACAAACTACTGGTATAGATATGAGTGGCAACATCGAGGGTCTGCACATGTACATGGCTTCCTTTGGATTGAGGGTGCACCAAACATGGACACTCTTAACTGGAGCAATCATACAGATGTAGACATAGCAAAATCATTCTTTGATAGATATGTCAGTGCTTGGAATCCTCAAAATCTGGGAGATAGAAGCAACACATTCCATCGATCTTCGCAAGACGATCCATGCTTACTAACAACACCCAAAATATTTGATACAAACACACTTACTGACTATGAAGAGTTACTTAACCGTGTCCAAAGACATACCAAGTGTTCTGAATCAACCTGCCTTCGCAAGAAAGGGAACAACATGGAGTGTCGCTATAGTGCACCCTGGCCTGAATGTACCAACTCTTCATTGTGCAGTGACGAAGCTGGGAAAAAAACCTATTGCCCTGCACGTAATGATGATAGATTGAATATACATAGTCCAGCAATGCTTTCCATATGGAGGGCCAATATGGATTGTCAGCCCGTGCTTTCAAAAACACTAGTTCTAAAGTACATTGCAAAATATGCCGCGAAGGCAGAAAGAAAATCTGAGAGCTGCCTTGATATGTTGACACGCATATGTCAAAAGCAAGCACCCCAAGACAAGGCACTTGCAGCATACAGAAAATTCATGTCCGAAATTATTGCTGATCGTGATATAGGTGCACAAGAAACGTGCCATATGTTGCAAAAGTTGCCCCTTGTTGTTTGTAATCGTGATTTTATGGTGCTTAATGTTGGTAGAAAAGTTTTCAACCGAATCCAAACAAACCGAAACGAAAATACATTGGAGCTGACCTACATCCATAAATACACACAACGTCCTCTTCAAATGGATAAAGTAACACTACTTGAATCTGCACGAACATTCTCATTCTCATCAAGTCGCAAAGAGTACAAGTGGAAAGAAAGGAAACATAAGGCAATTATCAGTGTCTTCCCTCGATTTACTGCTATTCCAAAGGAGGATTCAGAACATTTTGAAACATTTTGTTGGAGTGAACTACTTCTTTACAAGCAATTTCGCAACATTGAAGCAGACATTGGTATCGAGAAAGAGAAAATTGTTGCAAATTGGAAGGAGATGAATTTACGTAAATATTGTGTGTGGCATGTTGACCGTATAGTTGATGAAGAAGTAAGTCAAGAAGAGGAAGAGGAGCCAGAAGATGAAAACAATATAGGCAATACAATTCAATTGAATGAATGGGAGTTCTTATCACAATTGGGTCTTGGTACTAGCAGGAATTTTAATTCCCTTGATATGCTTGGAAGACGTGACTTTGACACTTGCCACAAGTGGAATGCCTATACAATACCTCAACCGTTACATGAAACTGCAGAGCATTTCATATGCACAAACAAGGTGGACCAACATGATAGCCCAACACCCTTTGAGTTTAGCAACCTCCCATATCCACTCTCTCCCAAACAACAACTCGCTTTGACACTTGTTATGGACCACTACAATTCTTATGAAATAGAAAAACCATTGTACATGATCATACAAGGCACAGCAGGAACAGGAAAATCCTATCTTATTCATTGCATTAAACACTCCCTTTCCAATTTAGTGCCACAAGAACATAGCCCTCTCCTTGTTGTTGCTCCTACAGGAATCGCAACATTCAACATACATGCTTCAACTATACATTCTGCCTTGAAGATTCCAATCAAAGAAATGCATCCATTGAAGGGTCAGTCACTTGCAATGTTCCAACATAGCATGAGACACATAAAATACCTCCTAGTTGATGAGCTAAGCTTTCTAGGCCCAAAATTATTCTTAAAAATCGATACTAGGCTACGCGAGGCTTTCCCCCACCAACAACACTTATGCTTTGGTGGAAGATCTATCATTCTTGTAGGTGACTTTGCACAGCTACCTCCTGTAATGGACAAACCTATATATGTCGCCCACACAGATGCGAAAGCCCTTTGGGAACAATTCACTATTGTTATCACACTAGAAAAAATATTTCGACAACATGGAGACACACAAGCTCAAATTGACTTTCGAAGAACTCTACAAAACATCCGTAATGCAGAACCGACTGAACAAGATTGGGAGCTACTAATGCGTCACACAAACAAAGAGTTATCACACAAAGAAAACAAGTCTTTCGACCTAGCAATGCACCTATTCCCGACCAATGACTTGGTTGGAACACACAACAAAAAAATGATACAGCTATTAAATCTTCCTATTGCACTTAGTATTGCAATAAAAACAACCCTACCATCAAAGATCGACAATGATGCTGACAAGCTTCCCCATGAACTCCTACTCTGTAAAGGCCAACACATCATGCTAACTACAAACCTATGGACTCAAGCAGGCCTTGTAAATGGTTCTCTTGGACAAGTTGTAGATATTGTATACACGGAAAGCTCCAAACCACCAGATTTACCATTATATGTGGTAGTAAAATTTGATACTTACAATGGCCCACCTTGGAGCATCCATGCCCCAAAAACTATTCCTATATCACCCATATCACTAGGTGCTCAGAGGCAATTACCACTTTGCAGTGCATGGGCGATTACAATACATAAATCCCAAGGAATGACAATCGAAAGAGCAACAATCGATATAGGCAAAAAAGAAAGACAAGGATTAACTTTTACAGCTATATCTAGAGTTAAATCAATACATGGACTTAGGATCAACCCACCATTGACCTCTGATCAATACTCAAGAATGAAGAATAATCCATTCACAATTATCAAGAAAAAAGAAGAGCTCTGACTATGTCTTCTCTCTTTATGATGAGTACAGGTACACATACATTAACACACCACTCTCTCAAGAAAGCTATATTTGTTTTTTATCTTCAACCTACCATATTGATATACATAGAAACTATTTTTTCTATGCTTACACTGCATTTGCAATCACATGCAGGTGGATGTTCCAACTTCGTATACTCCTACAAATGGTTGCTCCAAGCTGGTGAATCCTCCCGCAGTATTGGTCATTTCTAGGACATACAGAGACACTATCACATTCAATAGAATATTGAGCCACTTCCCATGCCTCCATGAAAATACAACAAACCCCTTTGCATACAATCCACCCTACCAAATTGATCCATGTCAAGAAAATTTACCAAAGCATATTTAAGGCAACACCACATGAAATCAAGATCAAGAATCCGAACGTCCAATAAACCATATCCATATACCACCTACTCTTCCATCCACCCATGAGATGCTCACTCCTAAATGTACATGTAGTTGTTCTACAAAAAAAAGGAGTCAACATTTGGGAGACTGTAGAGTCCTTATGATAAAACTATTGTCAATGCTATCACACTTCATAACTTCAACCATGATTCACACATCATCCCATCCACCAAAATAAAGAAAGGCGCAAATAAAGAAAGAAAATGGACAAATAATATGCAAATGGATACCATAAAATACAACGCAAAAACATCCCTACCAACCTTCATCAGTCACAGAAACTATGGGGAAAAAATCAAGAAGGGAAGCACTTCCACCAAGAAAAAGTCCAACAATGCACAAGAAAGCTTCAATAGCGACCAAAAAGACATATGCACACAGTTTGGCCCAAACGAATCTCCAAATCCACCTACCATTGCTCACCTCCCAAGTTTGGAAAAAAAAAATCCAAACCGTCAACTGTTAATGTACACCACCATAAGTTGGGACATCCATGATATCTAAGTCTCATAATAACTGTATGTTGACAGCAACACTTTATCATAAGGACTCTTATGGCTCCCTAATTGAGATCTCTGCATCTCAATGAGATTGCAATAAAAAAAACACCTACATGGGGCAAAAGAGGTACACGCATCTTACCCCATCCACAATAGATCCAACACTCCATCCACCTTATCCAAATTAAATCAGTTCATCCATGTACCATCGACCAAATCCATGTTTAGCCATCGCCACCCACATTCTAAATCCTCATGATCTTGATCAACATTCGATGTACCCCTTACACCTGCTTATGGTAAATTTCTTGATATGGATCGTTATCATTCACTGCACCACCATTATACAAGTATTCTCCAAATACCCACACGCACTCCAAATAATACTCCCTACCATCCTTTGCATCCCTTGCATATCCATTGACTAATTCAGTTATTCCATGCATCCACCCACTACATTCCATGTACACTCCAACAACACCATTATTGAAGCAAACATCATGAAATATATCCATCTCTTCCAAAAAAAATGTAATGATTCATGTTCTGAATATATTACTAAGATTCAAACTCTGTATTATCACATTGTATATTTACCTACTACTATCTTCTAATGTCTAACATTGTTTCTTTTGTTAATGATGTCTATACAAGTACTAATTTGCATGTCACTCCCCTTCTTGCTTCTCTATATTTTTCTATCGGCGTAACCCTTGCACCCCCTCTGGTGCAAGTGCTAGTAAATACTTGAAAGAACATATGAACATTGACAATGATACAATGGATGACATTGTAGCGACAATAATGTTAATGACCAAGACTTCTAAATTTTTAGAATTATTTGCAATCCATATTTAAAAAAGGATGATTCTTATGGCCCAAACTTTGAAATACTTCAGTAATATTATTTGTGTCGAGACAAATTACCTATTGCAATATCGTTAAATTGTTCAATCTTTGGTATGAATTATTGGTAGAAAAAATTATGATTACTTGGATGCTTATTCCATTCATTTTGTATCAACATATGTTTGTGAAGACATAAAAGTTAATAAAATATTAATGCACGTAACTCACAATTATTTAAATAATCAACTTTGTTAACATTATTATTTTTAAATAGTTTCCATTTTTATGTTGAACATAATTTTGAACATGTAAATGAAAACATCCACAGTAAATGTTTTACTGTATCAGCATATTCATTCACATAAGCACAGTATTGAGGTTCAATAATTGATATTCATTCAAATATAAGAAGAAATAAGTAAGGCAAACATAAGAAAAAATACATAATGATAACACAGTAATGGATAATCTCTTATAATAAGATGTTTTATTTCATTCATAAGCTCAAAATAATCACACAGTAATAGCAAATGTGCCCTAATAAATCTTATGAATTTAAATAATTTGAAGAAACCACTTTGGAGACATCACAGTAATAGATAAGCATGAAATTTAACACAACAATTGAACACCAAAATAGATTACCAATTATGAGCAATCTTCTCCATTATGTTGTTTCAAATATATATATATATATTTATAGCAGAAATCTTTGATATGATATGGATGGGTGGAATGTGCAATCTATCTTCTTACTAATGCCTACTATAACGGAAATGAAAATGGAATATGATATGATGATCCTCTCAAAATTGGCCTTGCTTTCCTATTTATATAGGAAGCAACAAGCTTCAAGCCTTTTACAAAAAGAGACGACCCTTCAAAACTACTTTTACTAACAACTAATTAATTTGCATAATTGAAGAAATAACAAGGCTTAAGACACTTTAGACATATGTTTCCTTTAGTCAACATAGAAATCATGTGATCATCGATCTAGCAAAGCTTTCCTCTCCATGATAGACGTCTAGATGCCCTTGCCTTAGTGACCTACTCATCTGAAGCCAAATACTTATCTTCCCATTGATACACTGTAAAATCTTATGGCCATTGATATTCTTGGATCTTTGGTATGTTTGCAAGATGTGTTTGCCATCGACTATCTAGTAGTGCCTTTGTATCATTGACAAATTTTTGATATCCAACATCAAGAGAAATCAATCCATCCATGATCAAATTGAGCCTGTGAAGACCAATGTCACTATCCCCCTGAACTTGGGTTAAACACTTATGAATAACCTAACCAAATTCCTTCTTCCATTCATCCAAGTCTTTTACTTGACCATCATCTTTCACAATTTTTGATGTATACCATTGTTTTAAGGTATGGAATGAATCCATTTGTGCCACAATCCTCTTATCCTCCCCTTGTATATACTAAAATTCATCAACAATCATTTTTACTATTTGCTTAGTTGATTTTAATGTTTTAGGAGCATCATAACTCCTTTGTAGAAATCTGCATAACTTAGAGTGTGGTGAATAGGCTGCCACCTTTGAAACAGGGGGTCCAATATAGGCATATGTGCTTTTATTTGATTAATTGCTCGCTGAAGTGATTTATAACTGTCATGCACACTATCCAGTTTATCAATAACCAACTTTATTCTATACTCAAGAATCTTTTCCATAACTTTAGAAACTTGCAGCCTTTTTACTTCATCCTGAGCCTCCTTCATTTCATCCACTTCCTTCTTAGGAGCCTTTGCTTGCTCATCCAGAATGCTCTGTATAATCTTTAATAGAGCACTAGGAGGCTCATATAACATTATCTCCTTGCTTTGTGAAGTTCCTGCTCCTTTTAACTATTGTTTCAATTTGACATTCTCCATAAATAGTTTATTAACTTCATCATTTAAGAAATTTTGTTCCCTTTCATACTCCTTTAATCTATCCTCCAATCCCTTAACAGTTGCACAAGTGAACATGGTTGAGTCCATGGTCATTGCAGATGCCTCCAAAGGGGTGGTGTCCTGTATTGTTCTTACCAATACTGCCCCTTTCATTCCCTGTATTACATCCAACAGTTTAGGCTTTTGTGTGTTACTCTACTTGATCCAAATGGCCAGGGTTTCAATTTTAGGGTTATACCCAGTTCCACTTACTCCTTCATCAGATTCAAACTCTGCAACTAACATTGGATCTTCTTGAGCCTGTACTTGATCAAGCAAAAACATTTTCTTTAATTCCAACCCAGGAAAAATGAGCATGTAGCTCTTCAAAATCATCTCTCTAGCCTTCTGAGGGCTAATGTCAATGTGGTCAACCCTCAATTCATTGAAGGTATGTGCCATCATTTTATTATTTTTTGGTTCTTCAATTCCCACTTCATCTATCTCCATTTTCTCTTCAATTTCTTTTATCATCTTTGTCCAAAAATCCCTAAACTTTGGAGTCTTGATGAACTCATCATCCTCTATAAACCTCCTGGCAGCAATTTCTCTCTCATCTTCATGTATCTCTGCACTTGTTTTTTTTGCATCATCCATCCTTTCCTCATGCCTATGGGCGTTAGTCTCATGGATGGGCTAATCAACCTCAATACCACCCTTTAATGATTGCAATACAGTGGCCACATCTTTAGTATCTCCCACCCCTTCACTCTCCTCATAAGCTACCAATGGATCAATGCTCTTTCTTTTATCTCTTGGGAGACAATTGCTCCATGGGAGACTTTGATGTTGTGTCTGGGGCGTGCTTTGTAGTTATCTTACCACCATGTTCCTAAAGATACACTTTTTTTTACCATATAAATCCTCAAATTTATCAATTATCTGATTGATCCTCCTAATGGGGTCTTTTTCTTCAACGAAATAGCCAGGGAAACTTATGTCATTTTTCTTCTTCCTTCCTTCAAGCTTCATTATAACCTCCAATTTCTTCTGTCTGAGGGACGCCTCTGGAAAAGTAAGTTAATTTCTTATCACATCTTTCTCAAAATCTACTTGGTGTGCCACTATCATTTTGGTAAGAAGATTATGCCATATGTTATTCATATGATTTTCAAGGTCAAAGGCTCTTGCTTTTCCAAAACCCAATGCATATCTTTTCTTCAAGTAGTATTGCAACTCCTCCATTGTATCTTAGCCTACTGTCCAATCTCCACATTTGGTTAAGTTTGGCAAAAATGTGCCCTTCTTTTGTTTGTGCATTACATCCTTTTCCATCCACATCATTTGCCACATAAATTCAAGAAATGCTAGTCTGAGAGGCACAAACTTTGGCAGTATGTGTGGCGCAGTAGGGCAGCCATAGATTCTTATTATTGTAACTTCAAGGAAAAAGAAACAATCACCAAAATTATGTGTGACCCTGTTCTTGTCTTAGGGCCAAAGGTCTTAACAATTGTTGCATTTTGTTTGGAAATCTTGGCATTAAATAACCAAGAATTTCAAGGATTTTGTGCACAAATTCTACATAGAATATAGCAAAGCTTAAATTATTGCACTGACTATCCCAAATATAGCACCACTTCTGGATAGGTGTGGCATTCATTTGCTCATCCACTCTAGCCAAGTCCATCTGTTTAGTCCAATGGTCCTGATTTTGGTATAGTATCAAATGGCATAGTAAGGAATAGTGTACGAATGTAATTGGTGCTCTATCCTCGATGAATTGTGAGAATTCATCATCCAACGCCCTCTCAAGGTATGAAGCAAAGTCATACTCAATATTAGTCTCAGGGTTTTGAATTCTCATGGCCATCATCATCAGGCTTATTGGCATTTTATCTTGAGCATCCACCCCTAGTACTTGGCACAGAGCTAGATATGTATTCACAAAATAATATTGAAAATCTATCACAGTGAATGGTTCAATGTTGGAAGTAGAAATGGGAATCGTTCTGTTACTAATGCCTCTTTTCATATATAGGGGTAGCCCATCACTTTTAAAGTTCTTCTTAACCTCTTATAATCTTCCTCGCTCTTCTGTAAGTTTATTTTCGTCAAAGCCTACTTGTTTAAGACAAAACACTCAATGATAGAAACTTTGGTTACCTCTACCAATATTGAGCCATTTGGAAACCTTACTGTCTTGGTTGTAGAGTGATAATGCTTGGCTAGTAATCTGATAAACTCCACATCAATAAACACGTTCGAGACAATCAACTTTGCTAAATCCAACATCCAAGGGTTTGACACTAGAATCTTCTCATTTCTCTTACTGTAAAAATACCAAAATAAGTCCCACCCGGATTTGGGAATCAGAGCATCCCTACAACCTTGTGCAATGTCTATGAGAAATTTCTTCTTTCCCTCAGTTGATCCTAGAAGTATATCTCATATAGACTGGTAGAGTGGTCTCTTCTTTACCTTAGGTTCTTCTTCCTTAATTTTGTCCTTACTTTCTTTTATTTTCGATTATTTTCTTTTAGGAGGCATATTTCAATTTTTCCTACTATGACTTCAAATAACAGAGCTCTACCAAATACTACACCAATCAAGCTTCGTCAGAGGGTTATTCGTGCACTTACCCGAGTGCTCGTCATTCACAAAGCTCCTTTTCTCGGCATCCTCAGCGCCATCCACAACAATGCATTTCAACTAAGTATAGTCTTAGGCAAATTCACTTGCTTTTGAGGATGTGGTATTTAGTCATATCAGTATTAATGCCAATTCTTTGCCAGATAGTTTCCCAACAAGCTCAAATCCTTGAAATTAATTTTGAAGCATGTGTGAGGGCATTTATTGTTGTAAATTGTAATGATGCCACGATTACCATACTACTATTGTCTCTTATTATACCCGTTGTGGTATGGTGGTGTTTTCCCTTCCATTCTGATGTTTACCACACTACCGCCTTGCTTAAGACCTCTAACTACAGGGTTGCAGTGTATACCGCTCTACCGCAGCCATATTATCCACCTCATGCGGTACTACAGTGTCCAATTTTCTTCCATGGTTACCATTGTATCGCCTTGCTCAAGACTTCTTGTTGTGGGCTTGCAGTGTACACCACTCTACCGCATATGTTTCTCACCCTCCCAGTGGTATAGCAGTGTATGCTTTATCTTCTTGTTTACCACCTTGTTGCACTCCTTTGAATCGCCTTATGCAGGATGGTTTAAATGTAAGTCAATTGAAAAATATTATGGCCCGACTATAGGAAGAATTTAAATGATTAACCATAATGTAGTGTCATTACAATAGTGGTTTACAATTCCCGAGAGGAACTAATTTTAGCTGAAATCACATATTTTTAGAAAATATAATGATTTAATCCTTAAAAAGTTCCATTTTAAGGATTCCAATTGAAGAGGGTTTGATCAAATCACCTTAGATCAAACCCCCTTGGATAGAACCTCGCTAGTTTTAAACCATACCTATAAATGCGTCTCCTTTACACCTATCAAAATGCCGATAAAAAATCACTTTTGATTTAGATTTTTGGGGATCAAATGAATTCATTTAAAATTTATTTCAAATGATTATGGTATTCCTCAGAACAAGCTATCCAATGAATATAATCTTTTAATATGTTTTGGTTTCTTTGTTGTACTTGTTCTTTTGCTTTTTATTAAACATAGGTTTTTCATTGAAAAATGAAATT
>VDFB02271341.1:0-73211 GCA_007258455.2 Sequoia sempervirens
GAACACCAAAATAGATTACCAATTATGAGCAATCTTCTCCATTATGTTGTTTCAAATATATATATATATATTTATAGCAGAAATCTTTGATATGATATGGATGGGTGGAATGTGCAATCTATCTTCTTACTAATGCCTACTATAACGGAAATGAAAATGGAATATGATATGATGATCCTCTCAAAATTGGCCTTGCTTTCCTATTTATATAGGAAGCAACAAGCTTCAAGCCTTTTACAAAAAGAGACGACCCTTCAAAACTACTTTTACTAACAACTAATTAATTTGCATAATTGAAGAAATAACAAGGCTTAAGACACTTTAGACATATGTTTCCTTTAGTCAACATAGAAATCATGTGATCATCGATCTAGCAAAGCTTTCCTCTCCATGATAGACGTCTAGATGCCCTTGCCTTAGTGACCTACTCATCTGAAGCCAAATACTTATCTTCCCATTGATACACTGTAAAATCTTATGGCCATTGATATTCTTGGATCTTTGGTATGTTTGCAAGATGTGTTTGCCATCGACTATCTAGTAGTGCCTTTGTATCATTGACAAATTTTTGATATCCAACATCAAGAGAAATCAATCCATCCATGATCAAATTGAGCCTGTGAAGACCAATGTCACTATCCCCCTGAACTTGGGTTAAACACTTATGAATAACCTAACCAAATTCCTTCTTCCATTCATCCAAGTCTTTTACTTGACCATCATCTTTCACAATTTTTGATGTATACCATTGTTTTAAGGTATGGAATGAATCCATTTGTGCCACAATCCTCTTATCCTCCCCTTGTATATACTAAAATTCATCAACAATCATTTTTACTATTTGCTTAGTTGATTTTAATGTTTTAGGAGCATCATAACTCCTTTGTAGAAATCTGCATAACTTAGAGTGTGGTGAATAGGCTGCCACCTTTGAAACAGGGGGTCCAATATAGGCATATGTGCTTTTATTTGATTAATTGCTCGCTGAAGTGATTTATAACTGTCATGCACACTATCCAGTTTATCAATAACCAACTTTATTCTATACTCAAGAATCTTTTCCATAACTTTAGAAACTTGCAGCCTTTTTACTTCATCCTGAGCCTCCTTCATTTCATCCACTTCCTTCTTAGGAGCCTTTGCTTGCTCATCCAGAATGCTCTGTATAATCTTTAATAGAGCACTAGGAGGCTCATATAACATTATCTCCTTGCTTTGTGAAGTTCCTGCTCCTTTTAACTATTGTTTCAATTTGACATTCTCCATAAATAGTTTATTAACTTCATCATTTAAGAAATTTTGTTCCCTTTCATACTCCTTTAATCTATCCTCCAATCCCTTAACAGTTGCACAAGTGAACATGGTTGAGTCCATGGTCATTGCAGATGCCTCCAAAGGGGTGGTGTCCTGTATTGTTCTTACCAATACTGCCCCTTTCATTCCCTGTATTACATCCAACAGTTTAGGCTTTTGTGTGTTACTCTACTTGATCCAAATGGCCAGGGTTTCAATTTTAGGGTTATACCCAGTTCCACTTACTCCTTCATCAGATTCAAACTCTGCAACTAACATTGGATCTTCTTGAGCCTGTACTTGATCAAGCAAAAACATTTTCTTTAATTCCAACCCAGGAAAAATGAGCATGTAGCTCTTCAAAATCATCTCTCTAGCCTTCTGAGGGCTAATGTCAATGTGGTCAACCCTCAATTCATTGAAGGTATGTGCCATCATTTTATTATTTTTTGGTTCTTCAATTCCCACTTCATCTATCTCCATTTTCTCTTCAATTTCTTTTATCATCTTTGTCCAAAAATCCCTAAACTTTGGAGTCTTGATGAACTCATCATCCTCTATAAACCTCCTGGCAGCAATTTCTCTCTCATCTTCATGTATCTCTGCACTTGTTTTTTTTGCATCATCCATCCTTTCCTCATGCCTATGGGCGTTAGTCTCATGGATGGGCTAATCAACCTCAATACCACCCTTTAATGATTGCAATACAGTGGCCACATCTTTAGTATCTCCCACCCCTTCACTCTCCTCATAAGCTACCAATGGATCAATGCTCTTTCTTTTATCTCTTGGGAGACAATTGCTCCATGGGAGACTTTGATGTTGTGTCTGGGGTGTGCTTTGTAGTTATCTTACCACCATGTTCCTGAAGATACACTTTTTTTTTACCATATAAATCCTCAAATTTATCAATTATCTGATTGATCCTCCTAATGGGGTCTTTTTCTTCAACGAAATAGCCAGGGAAACTTATGTCATTTTTCTTCTTCCTTCCTTCAAGCTTCATTATAACCTCCAATTTCTTCTGTCTGAGGGACGCCTCTGGAAAAGTAAGTTAATTTCTTATCACATCTTTCTCAAAATCTACTTGGTGTGCCACTATCATTTTGGTAAGAAGATTATGCCATATGTTATTCATATGATTTTCAAGGTTAAAGGCTCTTGCTTTTCCAAAACCCAATGCATATCTTTTCTTCAAGTAGTATTGCAACTCCTCCATTGTATCTTAGCCTACTGTCCAATCTCCACATTTGGTTAAGTTTGGCAGAAATGTGCCCTTCTTTTGTTTGTGCATTACATCCTTTTCCATCCACATCATTTGCCACATAAATTCAAGAAATGCTAATCTGAGGGGCACAAACTTTGGCAGTATGTGTGGCGTAGTAGGGCAGCCATAGATTCTTATTATTGTACCTTCAAGGAAAAAGAAACAATCACCAAAATTATGTGTGACCTTGTTCCTGTCTCAGGGCCAAAGGTCTTAAAAATTGTTGCATTTTGTTTGGAAATCTTGGCATTAAATAACCAAGAATTTCAAGGATTTGTGCACAAATTCTACATAGAATATAGCAAAGCTTGAATTATTGCACTAACTATCCCAAATATAGCACCACTTCTGGATAGGTGTGGCGTTCATTGGCTCATCCACTCTAGCCAAGTCCATCTGTTTAGTCCAATGGTCCTGATTTTGGTATAGTATCAAATGGCATAGTAAGGAATAGTGTATGAATGTAATTGGTGCTCTATCCTCGATGACTTGTGAGAATTCATCATCCAACGCCCTCTCAAGGTATGAAGCAAAGTCATACTCAATATTAGTCTCAGGGTTTTGAATTCTCATGGCCATCATCATCAGGCTTATTGGCATTTTATCTTGAGCATCCACCCCTAGTACTTGGCACAGAGCTAGATATGTATTCACAAAATAATATTGAAAATCTATCACAGTGAATGGTTCAATGTTGGAAGTAGAAATGGGAATCGTTCTGTTACTAATGCCTCTTTTCATATATAGGGGTAGCCCATCACTTTTAAAGTTCTTCTTAACCTCTTATAATCTTCCTCGCTCTTCTGTAAGTTTATTTTCGTCAAAGCCTACTTGTTTAAGACAAAACACTCAATGATAGAAACTTTGGTTACCTCTACCAATATTGAGCCATTTGGAAACCTTACTGTCTTGGTTGTAGAGTGATAATGCTTGGCTAGTAATCTGATAAACTCCACATCAATAAACACGTTCGAGGCAATCAACTTTGCTAAATCCAACATCCAAGGGTTTGACACTAGAATCTTCTCATTTCTCTTACTGTAAAAATATCAAAATAAGTCCCACCCGGATTTGGGAATGAGAGCATCCCTACAACCTTGTGCAATGTCTACGAGAAATTTCTTCTTTCCCTCAGTTGATCCTAGAAGTATATCTCATATAGACTGGTAGAGTGGTCTCTTCTTTACCTTAGGTTCTTCTTCCTTAATTTTGGCCTTACTTTCTTTTATTTCCGATTATTTTCTTTTAGGAGGCATATTTCAAATTTTCCTACTATGACTTCAAATAACAAAGCTCTACCAAATACTACACCAATCAAGCTTCGTCAGAGGGTTATTCGTGCACTTACCCAAGTGCTCGTCATTCACAAAGCTCCTTTTCTCGGCGTCCTCAGCGCCATCCACAACAATGCATTTCAACTAAGCATAGTCTTAGGCAAATTCACTTGCTTTTGAGGATGTGGTATTTAGTCATATCAGTATTAATGCCAATTCTTCGCCAGATAGTTTCCCAACAAGCTCAAATCCTTGAAATTAATTTTGAAGCATGTGTGAGGGCATTTATTGTTGTAAATTGTAATAATGCCACGATTACCATACTACTATTGTCTCTTATTATACCCGTTGTGGTATAGTGGTGTTTTCCCTTCCATTCTAATGTTTACCACACTACCGCCTTGCTTAAGACCTCTAACTGCAGGGTTGCGGTGTATACCGCTCTACCGCAGCCATATTATCCACCTCACGCGGTACTACGGTGTCCAATTTTCTTCCATGGTTACCATTGTATCGCCTTGCTCAAGACTTCTTGTTGTGGGGTTGCAGTGTACACCACTCTACCGCATATGTTTCTCACCCTCCCAGTGGTATAGCAGTGTATGCTTTATCTTCTTGTTTACCACCTTGTTGCACTCCTTTGAATCGCCTTATGCAGGATGGCTTAAATGTAAGTCAATTGAAAAATATTATGGCCCGACTATAGGAAGCATTTAAATGATTAACCATAATGCGGTGCCGGCCACAATAGTGGTTTACAATTCCTGAGAGGAACGAATTTTAGCTGAAATTACATATTTTTAGAAAATATAATGATTTAAGCCTAAAAAAGTTCCATTTTAAGGATTCCAATTGAAGAGGTTTTGATCAAATCACCTTAGATCAAACCCCCTTGGATAGAACCTCGCTAGTTTTAAACCATACCTATAAATGCGTCTCCTTTACACCTATCAAAAATGCTGATAAAAAATCACTTTTGATTTAGATTTTGGAGAATCAAATGAATTCATTTAAAATCTATTTCAAATGATTATGGTATTCCTCAGAACAAGCTATCCAATGAATATAATTTTAATATTTTGGTTTTGTTATGTATTTGTTTTTAAGTTTTATTAAACATAGGTTTCATTGAAAATGAATTCTTTTGTTCTTCACATGTGGAAAAATAGAATATTATCAAAAAAAAAATGAAAAAATATGAGTACACCAGATATTGGGAAGTCCTTTGATCCAACAAAAAATTAAATTAAATTTGACATATACAAAAAAGCTATACAGCCATACTGTCCTAATCTATAATTGCTGATCTTGAAACTTGATTAAGGAAAAAATATTCAATAAAAACTATCTAGCAAAGTGGAAGCACTAGATCGAGTTAAAAAATCTAAATTTGAAAGAATTAGAATTTTATCCTCTATGGAAAAAAGTTATGCTATACCTGTGCCACTTTTAAACAAGTTGTTTTTGAAAAAAAATCTATTTTCGTGGAGATGGAAAAGAGGTAATTTGACTCAAAAATTTTGAAAAAAAATATTTCTTTTAGAATCTGGCTGCATAAAAATTTGATGAGACTCTAGTTTGCAATTCATTCTTCAAATTCCTCACAATTCTAGTCAGCTTATAGGTGCCCAAATGTGAAGATTTAGTTAAAAATAATAATTTCAAAGGTCCGGGCCAATAAAAATTGTAAACCACTATTATGGGATCACCCCGTGATGACCTAATTTTCAATCTCAGAATTGGGCCAATACAAAGAACAATTTTAATGGCTCAACTCAAGGACTTAAACGACCGATAACCGTGACAGTAGGTCAATACAAAATTATAAGGATGGAGGTTTAAGATTGATTACTATGAAGTGAGGGTTTTTGAACTAAAACCTTAAACCCTACTCATGGACGCAAAAGGAAAAAAACCTCAAGAGGCAAAATTTTGCTAGAAATTTTTCAAAATTTCAGCAGCACTACTAGATGGGACATGTTAGATTTTCTCCTCGACATGTCCAAGTCTCTTAGACATATCATTCTTTAGGGTGGCGAGAAGACATTTGAATGTCTCTTAGACATTCGGGAGTCTCATCTACATTTCACAACCCCCCTTTCTGTTCGTGTCGAAGAGACTATGGTGAGACTCTCTTCAATATAACACTGTCTTGGTGACATGCCATGTGCTGCTATGGGAACAATTCAAATAGGGAATTCACTTTAGTGTTATGACCAAGGGCCTTATCTGGTGGTTAATTTATATTAGTGTCAGCCATTGTGAAATGGAGATGGGACATATGGTCACTGTGGGAAGATAGGTGAAAAGGGAAGTATGCAAAATAACCAAGGTAGATTTTTGGCTCCAGCAGGACCTTTAATATTATGAAACATTAGTGGTACTTAGTTATCAAATTTCATTAAAGGATAAGTTTTATTAATTTTAATCATTATGTATGTAAATAATGTTATCAATATTTTGGTCAAATAATGTTCCTATTTTTAGTTAATGACATCTATTAAGTCTCAAAAGTGCAGGTTTTTAAACCATAAGGGGGTGTCAATCCCTTAATACACATTTGGCCTACGAACAAGGTAAACAAGACTGTTTACCTTCTGCTCTTCAGGCCCTGCCAGACTCTCTCTGATAAGGAATTGTCTTGGCGACATGCCATGAGCTGCTAGGAGAACATTTCAGGCAGGGACTTCACTTTATTGTAATGATCAAGGGCTTTATTTTGGTACTTTATACTAATGTCAATTATTATGAAATGGAAATGGAGCATATGGTGGATATGGGAGCATAAGTGAAAATGGAGGTGTGTGGGACAACCAATGTAGATTTTTTTAGCTCCAACAACATCAACACATACTCTTCTAGGATATGGGAATTGTTATGAAAAATTTATCAAAATTTATCTCCTAAGGCTCTCCCATTATGGAAATTTTATCTCCTAAGGCTCCAACGATGTCATATTGCATACCCGGCTTCATATGCTAGGCCATTGTTAAAATTTGAGCTCAAACTACCCTTCATTAATGCCCATACTTATTAAAAAACCCTTATTTTATTTTATTTTATTCATTTTTAATTTGTAAAAAATAATTTCAAATAAAATTATAATGTAAAATAAATAATGTACATTATAATTCCCAATTATGGGAAAAACAATTCTCATAATCAAATAGTTTAAAAATAAAATTAAAAACTTAACTAATATAATATAAGTAAAAATTATACTTACTAATTCTAAAGTTTAAAATGGAAAAGAAAATAAAAATAATACAAATCCTTATAATTAATTAATTATTATACAAAAACATGATCAAACATCACCCTCATTTATACCAGGGGGTACGACATTCCTGGATGGTGGTCTCGACATGACTTTTCGGTAGCTCAAAGGGTGGTACATACACATTAAAATGAATGCCATGAAAGGGTGGCATTCATTTTAATCCAACGAAGGTGGTGATCTCTACACTCTACATTTGCTAGAGTTTTTGTTCTAGAGGCTTCACTTGAGTGAGAAAGAATAATGGAGGAGGACGCGAAGTATGCAGTGTTTAAATTGGTCGAGGGGCTATATGCCTTTGGGCACGACACTCTGATTTTCCTGGATTGTGGTGAGTCAGGCGGATTTCAAAAAACTCAAAGACCAGAGGCTCAAACAAATTCTTTTGGAGTTTGATCCCTTAACGGTGACCGCAGTGAAAATGGTTTTGGGCCGAGAGCATGTGGCCTACAGTGAAACAGTTCGAGTTAATTCCCACATAGTCTCTCATTTTCTGACGTCTTTGCTTGATCAAAGCATCCCCAAAAACCTGGTTTGGGAAATGATGAGCAAGCTATTCAAGCCTACTCTCATGGGAAGCATGGATGAGGTTATTTCGGCCTCTATCCTCGGCTCTGGAGTGTCGCATCCGAAAGACTTGGAAATGCTCAAAACTCCTGGTGCGATGGTCCAATTTTTTTCGCTTCTATTGGAGCTAAAAAGACTAGCATTGGTCAAGCATCGGATGGTGGCTATGATTGGGGTGGAGCATTTGAAAAAATCTCTTGAGCTGGTGGAGACTGGGGATTTGGAGTGGATGGAGGAATTCAATGACTTCGCCCATCTCAATGGCTTCCTGTGACCTCGGGCTTGTGGTGGGATGGTGTTGGTTTTTTGGCTTTTGCGATCGTCGGTGGCTCCTGGTGGTGGTTTGGTTAGTTTTTTGGTGATGTTTTGGTGGTTTTCTTGGTCTCTGGTGAGGCTCAAAATGGGTGGTTTGGGTAGCCTAAAAATTCTGAAGCATAGTTCTAGCTTGTTCGCTCAGGTTTTTGGTTGGTTGGGAAATCTACTGCTAGGGTTTCATGAATATTCCTGCAATGGCAGACGATCTATAATTTTTTGAATTTTGATTAATACAATCTCCTGCTTACGTACCAAAAAAAAAAAAAAACTAATTTGGTTGTTTGCTATGTAATTCCTCTTTTGGCAACCTTCATGTTGTCTTATTCTTATTGTAGTCTTTTTGCATTGTTTGAGGTGTATCAGGTTGTTTGCTATGTAATTCTTCTTTTGGCAACCTTCGTGTTGCGTTATTCTTATTGTACTCTTTTTGCATTGTTTCAATACAAAAAAATACAAAAACAATATGTATATGCAAAACGAATGTACATTATAATTCACATACTCATTATTTAAACAGTTTTAAAATATTAGAAAAACTCAACTAATATTATCTAAAAAAATATATAATTATTAAATGTTCAGTTTACCTGTTCAAAATTTTAAAATGGAAAAGAAAATAAAAAGAAGGAAAATCCTTATAATTAAATACCAAAAAAAATAGTACAATCCTTATAATTAAATACTTAAAAAAGCAATATGTATATGCATAGAGTATTTTGTTAACCAAGTGGTTTGTAAATTTATACCAAGGAAGGAGTAAAATGATAGAATAGTCAATTTAGTAGAATAAAAAGTAATTTCATCTAGCGCTTGGTAATTTAGGGCTCGTAAAACAAATAATATTTACATGCCTATAAAAAAGTAGAATAAAAAATACTTTAACCACACACGGTAGCATATATTATTCATAAATAAATTAAATGCAATTCGTATAAGATATTATGCAGTGCGGGGCAGACTTTTGTGGGTAAAGTATTATTATAATATGATAAGATAAAGAAAAGGGTATCAATGGACCAAACAGTTTCAAGGGTCGACAGACTGATATCAACCATTGATTGGCAATTTCATGTTTGTCTTCTTCAAATAGGATACACCTTCGGCATAAAATATATAGCGCCATCCTGATAAATAGCACCAACTTTTTCAAAAAAAAATGGAGAAAAATACATTAAACCCTTAATTAACCCTCAACCCTAGTTAAACCCTAATCCCTCATAACCCCTATACCCTCTACCCTATACATTGGACCCTCAACCATATACGTACCCTCAACCCCTATACCCTCTACTGAACTATACAATATTGGACCCTCAACCCTAATTCATCAACCACATACCCTTAGTGCTCTACCCTCAACCTTAATAAATCCTCAAGCCTCAACCCTTAAACCCTCTATCCTCTACCCTCTGATCTACCCTATACATTAAACCCTCAACCCTTAATTCTCAACCCTCAACCCTTAATCCCTCAACCCTCAACCCTTAAACCCTAAACCCTCAACCCCTATACCCTTTACCCTCTACATTGGAACCTCAACCCTAATCCACCTTCAACCATATTATACCCTCAAATGTCCTAGCTATACCCTAAACTCTCTACCCTCAACCCTTAATAACGTCCCTCAACCCTATACCCTTAACACTAAACCATCCTTAAAACTTCTACCCTCTTATACCCTAAACTCTAAACCGACGTTAAACCCTCTACATCCCTCTACCCTCAACACAATTCCCTCGTATACCCTCGACCCTAATCCCTCAACCCTTCAACCCTTAAACCCTAAATCCTCAACCCCTATACCCTCTACCCTCTACATTGGAACCTCAACCCTAATCCACCTTCAACCATATTATACCCTCAAACGTCCTAGTTATACCCTAAACCCTTAATAATGTCCCTCAACCCTAAACCCTGGGCCTTAAACCTTCTACCCTCCTATACCCTAAACCCTAAACCGACGTTAAACACTCTACGTCCCTCTACCCTCAACCCAATGCCCTCTTATACCCTCGAACCTAATCCCTCAACCCTAGCTATACCCTAAACCCTCTACCCTCAACACTTAATGTCCCTCAACCATAAACCCTTAAACCCTATATATATTTTGGAGCCTAAACCCTATCCTTCAACCATATACCCTCTAGTACCCTCGACCCTAATCCCTAGTCAACCCTAGTTAAACCCTTAAACCCACCACTTCAAACCCCTCACCCTAACCCCTCAACCCTCAACCCCTTAATCCCTCACCCCTTTAATTCAACCTCCTCTACCCTCTACCTTCTCACCCTCACCCTCAACCTCTAGCCAAACCCCTAATCCCTCAACCCTATACCCTCTACCCTATACACAGTGGGACTCCTCAACCCTAATCCCCAACATATGTACCCATATACATAGCCCCTCAACCCCTATAGCTAGACTCCCAATTTTATATACATGAATATTAGGGACCCTTTAACCCTTAATCCCCAAACCATATACCCTCAACCCTCTACCCCTCAACTTAAACCCCAAGCCCCCAAGCCTTAAACCCTCTAATACCCTCTACCCTATACATTAAAACTCCCCAACCCCAACCTAAACCCTATACCCTAAACCCTTGTATACTCCTATAATTCCTCTGGCATTGGAACCTCAACCCTAATTTACCTACAACTATATACCCTCAAACGTCCTTGCTATACCCTAAACCCTCTAGCCTCAACCCTCAACGTCCCTCAACCCTAAACCCTTAAACCCTAAACCGGCCTTAAACCTTCTACCCTCTACCCTCAACCCAATATCCTAAACCCTAAATTGTTAAACCCTCTACGTCCCTCTACCCTCAATCGGCCAATACCTTCTTATACCCTTGACCCTAATCCATCAACCCTTAAACCCAAGTAAATTACTCTATACCCTAATCCCTCAACCCTCAACCCTCAAATACCCTTAATTAACCCTAATCCATCAACCCCTATACATTGGACCCTTAACCCTAATCCTTGAACCATATACCCTCAACCCTAAACCCTTACACCCTCTACTAGCTCTACCCTCTACCCTAGTATACATTAAACCACCCTCGACCTCCAATTCTCAACCCTTAATCCATCCCTCCCTCTCTACCCAATACCCTATACCCTAAACCATTAAACCCTCTACATCCATCTACCCTCAACGTCCCAATACCCTCTACCCTAGTAATCCCTCAACCCTTAAACCCTTAAATCCAAGTAAACTCTCTACCCTAGTAATCCCTCAACCCTCAAGTACCCTCTACCCTTTACCCTCAAGTACCCTTAAACCCTAATCTCTCAACCCCTATACCTTATACCCTATACATTGGACCCTCAACCCTAATCCTTGAACCATATACCCTCAACCCTCTACCCTCAACCTTAATTAACCCTCTACCCTATACATTAAACTGCCCTTAACCCTCAATTCTCAACCCTCAACCCTTAAATCTGCACAAAGTGTTGCGATAAAGGCGAAATTTGCTTTGTTTATGATTATCTGAAGGAATAAATGGGTATATACAAAGGGAATGTTGGTGACAATATGGATCTTGTCACACAAATTGTTGCATTTCATGTTAAATACAATAAAAAATCAAAGGCTGTAGATCTTTTGGTGCAAGTGAAATGTAGGCAAGCAATTGAAGGCTAGAGAATATTAGGGAAGGATTTTTTGTTTTAACACCCTTAATCTCTGCTAGATCAGAACAATCACTAATATAGGAACTGTTATCGCCTGAAATTGCACCATTGTTGAACCTGATGTTCAACACCTCAGTGTAACATTGGAAGACCTCTAAAGATGTGGGTTTCTTGTGAGCAGAGGTCAACCTCCAGAGAAGGCCGACTTCCTTTGTGTATCACCTAAACTATTGGTTTTTAAAGGGTAAAGGGAGAAAAAATACATACAAAATGAAACTATACTGAACTATTCCTATGGTGATACATCGAGTTGATAAGAAATCAGGAAATGAAAACAAGATGGAAACACACTGGGGATACTAGACTGCAGCTGTTTTACTTACTCAACATAACCCCATTAGACTAATGCATCACTCTTGACAGGTTTGATCTACATACATATCTCAAGAAGTAAGGAAGAAACTTCACAGCTTTGTGGTACAAATACAGATTTAGAAAACACTGTTAAAGAAATACATACATAAGCTAACATACAGAAATGAGAGTGGTAAGAGCATTAGTTCTTGTTTGCAAGGTGAACTTTGTTTTGCATTCCAGATTTCAGTTGGGTTACAAAGTATACATCAGCTAAGAAAGGATAGATAAAACTACTAACTCTTCAGAGTGTATCATCAGAACTATCTACAAAAAGGCAAAAAATGCCTTAAATATCAAAATGTGTTGGCCCCTTAGGGCTTACAAAAAATATCAGGGCTCAGAAAAAAGATCTGCCCCTTAGATCTTTTGATTGAATTAAATGTTGCATTCGGTTGAATCCTTGTTGTCCATGTCGGTGTGAAAGATTTCCTTCAAGGGGAAACTTTCTTGATCTTCCTGCAACCACCGCCTTCACTTTTGCTCCTCGTGTCGATCTTTGAATCTCTTCGGCCGAGTGCTTTGAATGCTCCGAGCTCACAACAGATACGTGTTGCATTCATCCTGTTGAAATTCTTCATTCTGATCAGACTGTCGTGGCTCACCTCAGTTCCTTCTGGTTGGTCGAGCGTATTCCACGCAGGCTCTGTAGGTGGTCAAAACTTTTTTTGAAAAGAATTGCATCTCGGCGAGACACTGAAAGTGTCTCGCCGATGCGATTATATCATTCTGCAACTTATCGGCATGACTCACATGATCAACAAGAGTCATAGCGGCTTCATTAGTCACGCTGATAAGCTACCCATATCCATCGCTGAGACCACCTTCCTTCAGGAAGACATCCTACCGAAAGTAAGACCTCCTTTGCTGAGTCTCCCCGAACGCAACATTCCTTTCTGTGTGACTGGTGTTTGTCGCCGAGACCCGCGCCAAACTCCCCCATTCTTTCTGAGCTCTTCATTTCCTTCGGCAAGACCGTGGCAAGTCGGGAAGACTTCATGGCGAGGTCCACCGGTCATACCAATCCCTTCTTCCGTTGCTGAGACCACCTTCATTCGCCAAGACATCTTATAGAATTCCTTTTCCTTCGGAGAACTCTTCATCTCAGGAAGACTCTTGGTGAGACCCTTTGTTGTCGGCGAGACATTGGCCTGTCGGCCAGACCTCTCACCGGGCTCCTTATCTTTCGACAATGAGCTATTTTCTCTTCGGTCGGGGAGACATCGCCATCTCGGTGAGACCTCAGGGCGAAGTCTTCAACTCTTGGTGAGCTTAGCTTGCTTTCGGTGAGACCCTTTTATATCGACAAGACCTTATGCCGATGTCAAGCTCTTTCGGCGAGGTCTTTACTTTCTGATCGGTGAGACATCATGCGGTTGCTAAGACTTCATAGCGAACTCCTCCTATCTGCCCGAGCTCTCCTCTATTCGTTGAGACTCTCGTCGATCGGTGAGACATCATACCAAAGGCGCTTTGTTTTAGCGAGGGTCTATCAGTCGGCATGACTTATCTTTATCACCCAGACCTCACACCGAGGTCCTCTCTTTCTGCCGAGCTATTCACTTTACTGTCGGTGAGACATCACCGAGTCGAGGAGATCTATCAAATTCACAAGATTATGCCGAAGCCACATACTTCGGCGAGACTTTGGATAGTCGCCAGGACCCCATGGCGAAAGCCCCAACTCCTAGTGAGACCGGATGTTTCCTTGGTGGGACCCCCACTTGTTTGATTCCGTCATCAAGACCCCCTGGTCGGGGAGACATCCATTGGTCGATAAGAGGTTGTGTCGAAGGCACTCTGATTTGGCAAGTCTTCATTTCGTTCACTTCAGCAAGAGGGAAAGGTTTCGCCAAGACATTGTAGAGAAACCACCTCCTTTGGCCGAGATCCCTTCGTTCGCTGAGACATGGCCATGTCGACAAGAGTCATAGGGTGACAACTGGAAACTATACCGAAGTCAATGTCGAGGAGACCTTTTGCGTTCGGCGAGACCTTCTGGCAAAGGGACCAACCTTTGTCGAGAGCCCTTCTGTTGTCGCCAAAACATTGTCGGGTCACTGAAACCTCTTAGTGGGCTCAACGACTTATCCCGAAGTGTCCATCTGTCGTCGAGAGTTATATTGAAGACGTTAACACCATCGGCAAGACATTCCATCCTCGCTAAGACTTCTCTCTGAAAATCTTTGTTACCTCGAACGAATGCAGTCGGTGTGACTTTTCCTCTTCGCTAGGACTTCTTACCGACAATGTTTCTTCCGGCGAGAGCTTCCCTGATGACTTTAAACCAACTGCTGTCGGTGAGACTTTGCCTCTTCACTGGGACCTTTCACCGAGCGCTATAGGTTATTTTGAAGCCCATGGTCACCATGAGTCTCCCTGATTGACGATTGAATGGCCTATCAGCTAGAGAATTGCATGCAATAAGAGGTCATACCGAACCCCTCTTGTCACAACGATAGGCTCTGCAGTGAAAGCGTTCGGCAAAATAGAACCCAGGTCATAGCGACCTGTTCAAAACAGAATGTATCAAAGCTGCCAGTCGGCCAGACAGTGAAGATGTTATATCGACTTGGTTCTAATGGAGGCTTCAGCCTGTGATTATTGAGGCATATTTCCAACAGAGCAGGCTTCCCAATTGAGCTCCCTGTGAAATGTCATCAGATGCATGAACTAACCCTCAATGGAGATATCCCATTTGGCCCTTATGAACACCTACAACATAGATGCCTTGCCTGATTGAGTCTGAGGGTGAAAATTAGGTAACATTTATGGCGACCTTTGTTGGATGTTTGCCTGCTAAACACAGAAACCAGTAGCCTAGGCATATCTATTCGGCATGGAGTCATTGGGACAACTCAGAAAAGATCAAGAGCAGTTTTGTACATGGTTGTAACTCATCTTGAGACTCACTAGAACACTTGGAAACTTATTGAAAACAAGAAAATCTGAAATAAACTATTTACATGTGTTGGAACAACACTTAGGGAAAGAAATAGCAACGAAACCTACCCTATACTAACCAATAAGAAATTGGTCAAACAAACCCATTAACAGGTTGGGTGAAATAACTGCCCTTTCTACAAAATTTGCAATGTTTGCCACGCTGGAGAACAACTAAAGAGAAATGAAGCATGCATGACAATTCAACTAATGGCTTCCAGATCTCTTGCAGAACATATTCAAGCTTACTAACCTTTTCATATGGAATGTAAACATTCTCGTTCTGAGGTGGAAAGGTAACTTGAGTGCGCTCCTCCTAAGCAGTACCCTCATACTTGGGTGTAAGCAATGTATCAATATCTTTGTTGGTCTCCATTTTGGCTAGATGTCTAATAGGGCAGCCTCTAGTAAGGAAAAAACTTGCACTTTCCTTGCTCTCTTGCTCATGAGCTGCCATTCTATCACCTTGCTGGCTGGAAAGGTATAACCCCTGTGGCTGACTTGATGGAAGAGTAGTAGCTTCCTCAATATGCTCATGCTTTCCCAACTGGACATCCATTTCTTCAATGGAGAACAATGAGATAGCTTCCCCCATCACATCTTCAATCAATGCATCAACCTTTGACTCTTTTATGCACCAAAATGGAAGCTGCTCATAATTCTCATCATCACTGGAAGAGTTACATTCTAATTCAGGCTTGTCTTTTTCAACACAAGAAGACAACAATTCAAGTGGTGATGAGGTCTCAAGTTCCTCTGTACAATGGAATGGGAGCCCCTCCAACCAATTATAACTTTGCAAATCAGGCTCATTAAGCTCCTCCTGTTGTTTCAGCATTTGTTCAAGTTGTTGCTCCAGATCATCATGGCCATCAACCTTTTTTGACTCTTTTCCATCCAATGTCGAATAAAAATGCTCAATTATATCAGTGCACACTTCTTCATATAGCTCAGCATTAACTTTCTCAAGCATAACATGCTCAAAAGTATCAAATCCAGTTGTACACTGCTCCCCTTCAACCTCATGTTGTTGACTTATGACCAGATTTATGCTTTCCTCATCACACTTAATGAAGCATGGAAGCTCAACAAATGAAGCTATGGACTTATGACCTACATCACCTCTTTTAGCCCCTTCATGTTGTCCTGACTCTTGAACCTGCAGCTGCTTGATGTCTTTTTACTGCTCTGAGATAGCATTTAGAGTGGGAAAAATCATACCCTCTTCATTCTAGACTATACATTGCTCTTCTTGGTCGGACTTTTCCACCATTTCACCTGGTTGTCCTGTTGGAACATTTTCACCATCTTGTAGAACAGTGGGAGGATCATCAGCTAAAACATTGCCAAAAACATTTTGAGAATTCTTCTCCTGTTCAGCCTTTTGCAACTGTAGTCTGTATTCCTCCATAGCTAGATGTAACAGATCAATATTTTTAGTCTCCTCCGAGTTGAGTGAGTTGTATTGGTCAAAGATCTGCCTTGTATCTACTTCCTGGATGCCAAAGCATGATTTGACTTGCATGATAGGTGAAGGAAACTCACAAGGTGACTGAGATGGGGCCTTCCAGCTTGGAATTCAAAGGGTAGGAGACTTATTAATAGGCTCACTAGAGAGCTTGGAAGGCTTCTCCTGCTTAAAACTAACAAACCTATATTCAGAAGCCTCATCTTTCACTGAATGATTTAACATTACAGGGGGGTGAGCTGAAACTAGGAATGGAACGGGTTGCCTGTGCTTCATACCTTTGTGTTTGATAATCTAAATAAGCCCGACTACCTTGTACCTGGGTAGATAAGAATTTCATTTTCTCCTCTTTGGCTATTATCTCCCTCTCAAAATCTTCTTCAACCTGACATCCCAACTCCTGCTGCTGTGAAATAAGCTCTTTTTGTTTCTTGACATCAACCAACATGTCATACATATAGCAGAACACCTTGCTGACGTCATTAATCTGCATATATTCAAACTTCTGGCTCAAATCCCACAACACACGGTCAAACTGTTGGAGCAGGTCCATTATATTCTGGTAGGGGTGCTCTTGAGGTTGATTATGCAGATAATCATGCTGGTTGGCATCAAATACCTCTTCATGGGGTTGATTTTGATCATAGGTTGGCTGATATTGAGACTGAGCAAGGATGGGAGGGTGGAAAACATGATGAGGCTGTTGGTAGTCTGCTATTACAGAGACATTTGGTATAAAAACAAGTTGTTCTGCATAGTATGGCTGATGAGAGGACATATACACATGACTCTCATGGGATGGAGGTGGCAAGTCACTATATTGCTGATAATTAATCATTGCAGAGATAAGACATGAGGAATAACAAGCCTAAAGATCAAAACTTATTGATTGCAGACCCCTGGGCTATTGGAACCAGTTGTTATGAAGTTGGAGTTGCCATGATATGCTGATATTTTACCTCTGAAAGGCCTGAAACTTACTGGTTGCATATCAAAAACCAGCAGTAGACATATAATTTCCAAACTATCTGTTTGACAGTCCCACCAGGCGTGCCAAAACTGTTATCACCTGAAATTGCACCCTTTTTGAACCCGATGTTCAACACCTTAATGTAACATTGGAAGACCTCTAAAGATGTGGGTTTCTTGTGAGCAGAGGTCAACCTCCAGAGAAGGCCGGCTTCTTTTGTGTATCACCTAAACTACTAATTTTTAAAGGGTAAAGGGAGAAAAAATGCATACAAAATGAAACTATACTGAACTATTCCTATGGTGATACATCGAGTTGATAAGAAATTAGGAAATGAAAACAAGATGCAAACACACTGGGGATACTAGACTGCAGCTGTTTTACTTACTCAACATAACCCCATTAGACTTATGCATCACTCTTGACAGGTTTGATCTACATACATATCTCAAGAAGTAAGGAAGAAACTTCACAGCTTTGTCGTACGAATACAGATTTAGAAAACACTGTTAAAGAAATACATACATAAGCTAACATACAAAAATGAGAGTGGTAAGAGCATTAGTACTTGTTTTCAAGGTGAACTTTGTTTTGCATTCTAGATTTCAGTTGGGTTACAAAGTATACATCAGCTAAGAAATGATAGATAAAACCACTAACTCTTCAGAGTGTATCATCAAAACTATCTACAAAAAAGGCAAAGAATGCCTTAAATATCAGAATGTGTCAGCCCCTTAGGGATTACAAAAAATATCAGGGCTCAGAAAAAAGATCCGTCCCTTAGATTTTTTGATTGAATTAAATGTTGCATTCGGTTGAATCCTTGCTGTCCATGTCGGTGTGAAAGATTTCCTTCAAGGGGGAACTTTCTTGATCTTCCTGCAACCACCGCCTTCACTTATGCTCCTTGTGTTGATCTTTGAATCTCTTCAGCCGAGTGCTTTGAATGCTCCGAGCTTACAACAGATATGTGTTGCATTCATCCCATTGACATTCTTCATTCTGATCAGACTGCTATGGCTCACCTCAATTCCTCTTGGTTGGTCGAGCGTATTCCACGCAAGCTCTGTAGGCGGTCAAAACTTTTTTCAAAAAGAATTGCATCTCGGCGAGACACTGAAAGTGTCTCGCCGATGCGATTATATCATTCTGCAACTTATCGGCATGACTCACATGATCGGCAAGAGTCATAGCGGCTTCATTAGTCACGCTGATAAGCTACCCATATCCATCATTGAGACCACCTTCATTTGGGAAGACATCCTACTGAAAGTAAGACCTCATTTGTTGTCTCCTTGAACGCAACATTCCTTTCTACATGACTGGTGTTTGTCGCTGAGACCCACGCCGAACTCCCCCATTCTGTCTGAGCTCTTCATTTCCTTCGGCAAGACCATGGCAAGTCAAGAAGACTTCATGGTGAGGTCCACCGGTCATACCAATTCCTACTTCCGTCGCTAAGACCACCTTCATTCGCCGAGACATCTTATAGAATTCCTTTTCCTTCGGTGAACTCTTCATCTCGAGAAGACTCTTGGCGAGACCCTTTGTTGTCGGCGAGACATTAGCCTGTTGGCCAGACCTCTCGCCGGGCTCCTTATCTTTCGACAATGAGCTATTTTCTCTTCGGTCGGGGAGACATCGCCATCTCGGTGAGACCTCAGGGCGAAGTCTTCAACTCTTGGCGAGCTTAGCTTGCTTTCGGTGAGACCCTTTTATATCGACAAGACCTTATGCTGATGTCAAGATCTTTCGGCAAGGTCTTTACTTTCTGGTCGGTGAGACATCACGTGGTCGCTAAGACTTCATAGCGAACTCCTCCTGTCTGCCCAAGCTCTCCTCTATTTGCTGAGACATCATACCGAAGGCGCTTTGTTTTGGCGAGGGTCTTTCAGTCGGCATGACTTTTCTTTATCACCCAGACCTCACACTGAGGTCCTCTCTTTCTGTCGAGTTGTTCATTTTACTGTCGGTGAGACATCACCGAGTCGGAGAGATCTCCTATCGAATTCACAAGATTATGCCGAAGCCACATACTTCAGCGAGACTTTGTACAGTCGCCAGGACCCCATGGCGAAAGCCCCAACTCCTAGCGAGACCAGATGTTTCCTTGGTGGGACCCCCACTTGTTTGCTTCTGTCATCAAGACCCCCTGGTTGGGGAGACATCCATTGGTCGGCAAGAGGTTGTGCCAAAGGCACCCTGATTTGGCGAGGCTTCATTTCGTTCACTTCGGCAAGAGGCAAAGGTTTTGCCAAGACATTGTGGCAAAACCACCTCCTTTGGTCGAGATCCCTTCATTCGCTGAGACATGGCCATGTCGGCAAGAGCCATAGGGTGACGGCTGGAAACTATACCGAAGTCAATGTCAGGGAGACCTCCGTTCGGCGAGACCTTGTGGCGAAGGGACCAACCTTTGCCGAGAGCCCTTCCGTTGTAGCCAAAACATTGTCGGGTCGCTGAAACCTCTTAGCGGGCTCAAAGACTTACCTCGAAGTGTCCATCTGTCGTCGAGAGTTATACCGAAGACGTTAACACCATCAGCAAGACATTCCATCCTCGCTAAGACTTCTCTCTGAAACTCTTTGTTACCCCGAACGAATGCAGTCGGTGTGACTTTGCCTCTTCGCTGGGACTTCTTACCGACAGTGTTTCTTCCGGGGAGAGCTTCCCCGATGACTTTAAACCAACTGTTGTCGGGAAGACTTTGCCTCTTCGCTGGGACCTTTCATCGAGCGCTAGAGGTTATCCTGAAGCCTGTGGTTGCCATGAGTCTCCCCGATTGACGATTGAATGGCCTATCGGCCAGAGAATTCCACGCGATAAGAGGTCATACCGAACTCTTGTCATAGCGATAGGCTTTGCAGTGAAAGTGTTCGGCAAGACAGAACCCAGGTCATAGCGACCTGTTCAAAATAGAATGTATCAAAGCTGCCAGTCGGCCAGACAGTGAAGATGTCATACTGACTTGGTTCTAATGGAGGCTTCAGCCTGTGATTATTGAGGCATATTTCCAACTGAGCAGGCTTCCCAACTGAGCTCCCTATGAAATGTCATCAGATGCATGAACTAACCTCAATGGAGATATCCCATTTGGCCCTTATGAACACCTGTAACATAGATGCCTTGCCTGATTGAGTCTGAGAGTGAAAATTAGGTAATAGGTACTAACATAGATGCTAATCTGGTTGCTAATTTAGGCGCTAATCTGGGTGTTACCGTAGGCGTAGTTTTTGGTCGCTAATTTTGGCGTTAATAAGGGTGCTACACTAGGCATTAATATCAATGCTAATCTTGGCACTAATTGTGGCACTAATTTCAATGCCAATTTGTGCCTGAATTAGCATCGGCTTGTTTTGGTTGGCACAAAAAACACTAAAAATAACACCATCCCGAAAAATAGTGCCGACTTTTCCCAAAAAATGGAGAAAAATACATTAAAACAATGGGTGGAAGCAAAAAAGGGAGCAGAAAAGGGAGCTAATCACAGGGATTTGTTGTAGTGTTATTTCCTTTGCTTTCATATCTATCTTTACCTTGTCTTCTATCACTTATTCCTTTTCTTGTGTTTATCCTTTAGAATTTGTTATCCTTATTTCTCTATTTATCCATCTTTAACTGAAGTTTGCTACATAACTACTTTGCTTTCTCAACTAACATTCTTTCTACCATTACCTGTTATTTCATCATATACAAAACAAGTTCTCTCATATCTCAGACATATGTATAATTAGGAATCAACATTTAAGCATATACTCAAATTCTATTTCACATCCCTTTTTACTATCTAGACATGATGACCACACTAATCAACAAGATACTCACATCAATAGATCCATAACAACACTAGCTATTTCAAAACTTTCTCAACACTTCATGCAATAATCACTTGCATCTAACAACGAATCAAGTAATTTCAATATATCATAATTCTAACAGCATACACACCAAGATCTAGTACATTCTCCATATTCTACTCCCTCATAAAATCTATCGGAGGCCCATTATGGACACGACAGAGAACATAACATGAAACTTGACTAGTAGTTTAAAACATTCAAGCATAGCCACTGTTAAGAAAATAAATCAAAACCAAGGGAAAGGAAAAGTCGATTTCAACAATAAGACATAAAATGCGCGCAATTTCAACAATAACTTGCACATGACCATAAAGGTCACAAGATAAATAAGTATCAAAAATTCAATGGTTATACTTACTCATAAACACAAATAAAAATTTAATACTGACCTTGAAAACATTTATTAAATTAATCAAAGTCAATCAAATCAAATCAAATCAAATTTCTCAAGTTACATAACACATGAACTACATGACTAACTCTAGTCACAAGAGAGGAAGTACAATACTAAACTAAACCTAGATTCCAAAATCCAAGGTAAGTAAGAGAACACATTCAATCTTGGCAAACAAGTCATCTAAGACTTCAGTCACACAAAACATGAGATCCTTTCTACTTAACCAAACCAACATCACTAAAGATGCCAAACAACAAAAGTTGCATCCCATTAAGGGAAATCACAATCACCATGCAATGACACATAGTCATACACTAGCAAACATCCACAATCCAAGATATCTAAACACCTCACTCTCACAACAAAAAGCGATTACCAATTCCCACTTACAGGGATACACCACTCATATGGATAATGCATTAATGCAACGCTCACACAATAATTACATAAAGTTCTCATTCGCACAAGTATGAGTACTATCTCAAGGTACATCACTCGCATGAAGACAATAATTTACCTAAACATACTACACGTCCACGAGATGTGAAAACAATAATTATTCAAGTGTGTTACTCGCACAAGGTATGTATACAATCCCTAACACAACATGGGAACAATCTTGAGTGCCTTACCCACACCAAATATAAAACAATCATAAGTGCATTACTCACACAATATATGTAAAGTGCATCACTCGCACGATGCATCACTCTCACAAGGTGCATAATTATAAATATCATTACTATAAATCTAGCATATAGGACTCATAAGATTCCACAATATCAATAATTCATGCTTTGTCAATAAGGCTAATCATGGTAACTTATCCAAGCAACTTTTGTCCTAGGTCACTATTAAAGACCCTTAAGGCAGCTTAAATTGCATTCTCCAAAAATCACATGGATTCATGCTCACATCCTGATTAGGAAAAGAAAAAGCATTGCTTGAAAATCAACTTACTCATAGTCTAATGCCATTATCATTGTAGACATCATTGCCCTTAAATCATCCAACTTGGATTCTCTTCTTCCTTAAAGGATCATCTAAAGTTTAAACCATTATTAGCTATAGTTGATTGTTCTCTTCTACTTGTCATAACATTTTTTATTTTGTCTCTAGCAATCTTGTAACTTATCCCTCTTGTAATAAACTCATTTACCCTTTATCTCCTCAAAGAGATCTCTTTTCTCAAAATGTTTCTCTATTCCTACATCATCACTTCATGGGTTGCCACCATGTCTTAGCCATCTTGGCTCAGGTATATACATCAAAATATCTCAACATTTTTTTGTTAAAAAAAAAAACAAACTCTAATCCTTGTTTCAACCATGACATCATTCTTACTGGGGATTCTTATGAAAATACAACTAAAGCAAGGAGTACTCTCAACTAATATAGTCATACAATGTATATTCTTCTTCTTGGTTCCCAACTGAACCATCCAAGAATCATCGAGATTCCAACTCATCAAAGGAATCTTCAACCCAAAATAGGGTGTCAAATCACTCAATGCACCTAGGACTTTAGGTTATCAAACAGGTTCACATTGCAACCTATAGTGTAGAAAACTCAAGGCCCGAGTGTTGAACCTAGGCCTTTGATACAAAATGTAAAATGCGAGAAACTCACATACTATAAATAGTATTCCTAAAAGCAATGTTTATTCCAAATAAGGAAAATGAGGCATATATTAAATAAAGTATCTATAATTGCACAATAGCAAGTTACAATAATGAAGTACTAATTTCATACACTAAAGAGTGTTACACTTCATTCACATACACCAAAAAGGGGTGTTACATTACATTTGTTTCAATATTACAAGTATAAGTTTACATCAATACAACAATTACATCCATGAAGATAAATTTACATTTACAGATTGGCTAAGCAAGCCATACAAGAATTTTACAAAGAAGTATATCCATAATGTATCATATAATATAAGAATCTTTGTCCTCAACCGCCATAACTTTAAAGGTCTTCCACAAGCCGAGGCCAAGAGTGAAGTTAAGGCACTTTTCCGCCCAACCACGAAGAACTAAACTTCATTGGGTTTCTTCTTAACACGAAGAAAACACTGACCCTACACAAGGAGTCTAACAACCTGGAACGGTATAAGCATGAGGGAATCTCTCGATACATGTCTAATGCCTATATGCATTCCTAAACTAGAATATCATAATATTTGCATACAGGATGTGGCAAAAACATATACCATATAATCTAGGTTTTTCAAAACCATCTATTTCACTGGTACAGTAGCTTAGCCAAACAATAAATAACAAAATGGTAATTTAAAAAAAGTAAATTACCGTCTCTAGGAGCCCACATTCGGCATCATGTCCTGAAAATAATTGAGAGCCCACATTTGGCATCTTGTCCCATAAGTAATTCCATAGAAAGAACAAATATAACATCTCATAGGTTGTTTAAGTTTCAAATATTCACTAATTAATGAATTCTTTCGGAAACACATTTTCTTGTTCTGAAGTTTGTTATATTGGTTTGCATGTCCATCTATATTTACAAATCCAACAAAATGAAATAATAAGTAAAAAAAACTAAGTTGTTTATATTTAATTCTACAACCAACAGTTTTCTCAATTCAATCAAATTAATTACATTCTACGTATAAATTACAAATATATGTATATATATATATATGTGTTAGTGTGTTAGTGTGTGTGTGTGTGTCTTTCCATTTGCATACAAAATTCTAAAAATTCATATTTATATTTATATATTCAAAAGGAGCACTTGGCTATAACAATTATACATGTATATATATTCATTTAAAAAAAAAAAACTTGCTTAAATACACACACACACACACACACACACATATATTACATATTCAAAAATATTAATTTACAAACATAAGTTAACTCAGATCGAATGGAATTTCTATTCAACAACATATAAATTCTTAAATACATAACAATGTATACACACAGATATATATAGGCAATATAGAATAATTCCAAGAAAATCGCAGGCTTAAATTATTTACTGAATACATTCAAGACAATGAAGGTTTATTTAAAATCTTTAACAAGAGATTTCATGTTTTACTTAACACAGTGGTTGTGTGGAAGGTGAGTGTTCCCTGTGGAAGGACAATGCCCTTTCCATAGGTCGCGGCCTATGGAAGAGTTGTTTCCTTCCACAACACAACCACCCCACAGCTTATGGCTGTAAATAGTATACATAAATTTCCTTTCTAATAGATTTCCATTTAAACTTCTCTTTTCCTTCTGGTAAAATAAAATATACAATGATTCGGTACATCATTAAAAATGATTTTGATTACAGTATTTGATATTATTTTATTCTTTTTCATATATATATATAAGAAATAAGAAATAAGAATACACAGTTTAGTACAACCATGCTTCATAATTTATCATACAAAAATTAAATGATTTTATTTAACATCAAAGTGCATAATCAATTTAATATCAATGAAGAAATTTATCCTTTCACATAAAAAAAGGAGATTACTCCAAACTTTCATTCACACAAACAAAGGTTTTATTCGAAAAGAATTTGCATAAAAATTTGGTTAAACGCTATCATATTCTAGCTTTATCTTGTTCTTCTACTTTCTTCAAATTTCCAAGTCTACTGTTCCTATTTCAGTTCTTGTTTTTTGAAGATTGAAAATAGAGAATGTAACTTGTGTTCTAAAAAATGAGCCTTCTCTTCCCCGGAGAATGGGAAATTATTCTGTTTTTATTATTTTCTCTCCTTTTTCTATCTTTTTTTTGCTTTGTTTTTGCATTTTATTTTCTAAATTTAACTTTTTTTCTTCTATTTTTCTAATTTTCTATTGTTTTCTATCTCACTATTTTGTTTTTCAAAAATCTTACTTTCTTTACCTTGATTTATTTCAAATCTATCCAATAAAACTAATTTTTAAATAGCAATTTTGATCTATTAGCCATGCATCACAATTACCCATAAAATAATAAATAAATGATTTAATCTTCAAATGAAAATCAAGAATTAAAATAAAATAAAACTATTTTTTTTATTTCTATACACATTTAATTTACCACCAATTAATTAAATAACAAACTATAAAGTAAAAAACAATATAAAATTATTAACCAACTAAAATTCTATATGCAACTATATGTTTACTAAGTGTTTGTGTGTGCAAGAGAGACCATCCCATCTTAACCCTGCCAAGTAGCTAGCGTCATTTACCTTAACCACACCCTTGGTCTTCAACAACCTACAACTCATAAAACTCAAGTACCCATTAATAGATTAGTGTCCAAAAATAAATCGAAGCAATATAATTTATCATTCCAAAATAAAATTTTATATATTGCATCACTTCAAAATAAAATAATATTCATTGCATTTCATCTTTTTCAAAATAAATTAATATTTTCTTATTTCATCTTACAAAATAAGATAATATTTATTCTACCACACAATTATTCATACATGAGTTCCACATAAAGTAAATTCAAGTAGCATCAAAGTTTGAGAAGTGACAAAAGTAGTAATTGAAGATAGAAATAAATAGAAAACAAAAATAGATAGAAATAGGAACAATCATAAAGAGAGAAAATATAAAGAAAGAATAAAATAAACATTGAATATCAAATAAAAAACAAACAGAAACAATCATGTAAAGACAAAGAATTACATAAAAGAAAAACATTTAAAGACAAATAAGAAAAAGAGAAAAACAATCATGTAAAGACAAAGAGTTACATAGTGAAAGTAATTAAAAAAAGAGTTAAAGAAAAATTTAAAAAGTGGTAAAAGGAAAGACAATTTTTAAATTTTAAAAAAATATAAGACAAATAAAAGTAAATCGAAAAAAATATAATTTTTTAAAAAAACATGAATAAAAGTAATAGGAAATAAAGTGAGATGTGCATGGACAAAAGTAACACACACACACACAAAAGGAGACATAAAAAATAGGGAAAATAATTAAGAGATAAACAAATGAAATATAAAATATATGAATAAAAAAGGTAACGTAGGGAAAAGGTGGGGTTATATTAAAAATCAAGACAAAAAATAAAGTAATAGAATGAAATAAATAAATACAATAGCAAAAGTAATTAAAAATTATGTGACCTACAAGTGATGCTCAATCAACCTTAGCCAACAAGCAAAAAATTATAGAAAAAAGAGATTGATAAAAAGAGAAAAAATATGATAAATAAAGGGGGAAAATGACAAATCTACATACATAAATAAAAAGAAAAAAAGACAAAAGATAGATGAGAATAAAACAAATAGACTAAGCAAACAAGCAAGAAAAAGAATAAAAAGAAGAAAATTGAAAATATAAAAATGGGCATAAAAGATAGACAAAAAAAGATAGTTGAAAGGATGACAAAAATAGATAACAAATAAATAAAAAAAGACATGGGAGAGAAGAATGATGTTATGTTGCTTAATACAAATGGATTGTAGGTGTATCAATCAATAGATACATTAAAATCACATTATGATTCTTTTGTAAATCAGTCTCCTAATAATCAAAATATTTTAATCAAAACTCCTTTCAAAGACAAAAAGTATGGACTTCTCTTTTTTGTTGATTCAAGAATATCTTTGAGACCAAACCCAAATCCCAACCCGCCTTACCTTGGTCTTACATTTTGCCAAATTGGGGTCGAAAAGGGTTGAGCTAGATCACAAAGATAATTCTTTTTTTGTTGACTCAAAGGTATCCCCGTGACCCAACCCAACACCCAACCTGTCTTACCTTGGTCTTACATTTTGCCAAGTTGAGGTCAAAAAGAGTTGAGTTGAGTCACAAGGATAGAAATTTTTCTAAAACACCTTTGATCCAAAGAAAAAAGAAAAACAATAATATGTTATACTTAATACAAATGGATTGTTGGTGTATCAACAAATACACTAAAATCACATTATGATTATATTGTAAATTAGTCTCCAATTAATAAAAATATTTCAATTTGTATGAATTTATCTTTTATTTTTTATTGACTCAAGGGTATCTCTACGACCCAGCTCAATGCCCAACACAACTCACCTTGGTCTTACATACTGCCAAGTTTGGGTCGGAAAGGGGTGTCATGTTAAGGCGATACTAATCCCTTAAGGATGTATACAATAGTTTGCAAGCCATGTGCATCAGGTAAACCTGAACCTCGTAGTCAAACCTAAGACCATGGGGAGCATACTCACGACTTAAGTCTTCTCTGTTATTTGTATGGGCTCTAGAACGAATTTGACTTCTATTCCTTTTTAAGAGAGAGAATGAGAGTATGGAGATCAATTTTTTAATTCAAATTTAGCATAGACAAACCAATTACTATTTATGTCTCTAGCATTGTCAAATGATTGAAAACATGTTGTGTTGAATATTGGAGAAAGAGAAAGAGAAAGAGAGAAAACATGAAGGGAAGGAATGGGATTGATAAATTAGATAATAGGAAAATAGATTTATATATAAATAAATAAAATGAGAAGTGAAAGATAAAGAGTAAAAAGGAAAATCAAAGAAATAAATAGAAGAAAGAGGTAGGAATATGGTGGGAATAAAGGAAACGTTGTGAGAAAAAAGTAAAAAACAAAAAGTAAACAAAAATGATAAAAGTATCAAAAACAAAATAATTAAAATTAAAGAAAACAGAGAGAATAAAGATATAAAGACAACAAAAATATACTCTCGTAAACAATTTGAATAAATAATAAACGAATTTAGAAAGACATAAAAGACATAAATAAAGTCGAAAGAGACAAAATTCCACATTAATTTAACATAAAATACACGAATGGAAAAAAAGTAACATACAAAAAAAAAGAAATATAATATTAAAAGTGTAGGAAAAAAAAGAATAGTATATACATAAGGAATGAAATAAATTGATAGAAAAATTAACAATAGAAAGTAGAGACATTAAAACAAAAAAAAAAAACATAAAAATAAAGCACCCATGAGACGAAGAGAAGAAAAAAATGAAAGAATGAGTAAATGAAATTGAGAGAGAACAAATAAAAAAAATCAATAAAAAAAGAATAGTTAGTGAAAAGGAAAAACAAGAGGAAAGAAAGTATTAAATGAGAAAAACAATAAATCATAACAAATTAAAAATAATAATAAAAAGAAAAAAAATGGAAAAATGAAATAAAAATAAACAAAAACAAACAAAAAAATCGGAAAGTGAGGTAAGAATTAATAATAAAGGTAATTAAAATAGTAATTGAATATGGAAATAAATAGAAAACAAAAATGGGATAGAAATAGGAACAATCACAAAAAGAAAGAAAAAGAGAATAAAATAAACATTGAATGTCAAATAAATAAAAAATAAACAATTATATAAAAATGAATTAATAAAGGAAAAACATTGAAAATCAAATAAGAAAGAGAAAGAAAAACAATCATGTAAAGATAATAAAACAAATAGAGTGAGTGAGCAAACAAGCGAGAAAAATAAATAAAGAGAGAAACTGGAAAAAAAAAATTGAAAATATAAAAATGGGCAAAAAAGAGATAATTGAAATGATGACAAAATTAGATAACAAATAAAAGATGGAAAGACATGGGGAGAGAAAAAATATGTTATGTTGTTTAATACGAATGGATTGTTGGTGTATCAATCAATAGATACACCTAAAATCACATTATGATTTTTTTGTAAATCAATCTCCTAATAATCAAAATTTTATAATCCAAACCCTTTTCAAAGACTAAAAAAGTTATGGACTTCTCTCTTCTTTTTTGTTGATTCAAGAGTATCTCCACAACCAAACCCAAATCCCAACCCACTTTACTTTGGTCTTACATTCTGCCAAGTTGGGGTCGGAAAGGGTTGAACTAGATCACAAGGATAATTCTTTTTTTGTTGACTCAAAAGTATCCCCGTGACCCAATCCAACGCCCAACCCGCCTTACCTTGGTCTTAAATTTTTCCAAGTTAGGGTCGGAAAGGGTTGAGTTGGGTCAAAAGGATAGAAATTGGTCTAAGACACCTTTGATCCTAAGGGCATACGAGAAAGATGATATATTATACTTGATATAAATTGATTGTTGGTGTATTAATCAACAAATACACTAAAATCGCATTATGATTATATTGTAAATTAGCCTCCAATTAATCAAAATATTTCAATTCAAACATTTTTCAAAGATGATAAAAATGTATGAATTTCTCTTCCTTTTTTATTAACTTAGGGGTATCCTTACGACCCAGCCCAATGCCCAACACATTTTTACCTTGGTCTTACATACTACCAAGTTGAGGTCGGAAAGGGGTGTCATGCTAAGGCAAGACTAGTCCCCTAAGGATGTATACAATAGCCTGCAAACCATGTGCACCAGGAAAATGTAATGTCCCCATTTTAGCTATACACTCTTCGGTGACTGATAGCCTATTTTCGGAAGCCCGTAGGCTCATTAGAGGTAAAATTAGGGTTTTCAACTTTATAGGAAAGTTCTGAAGCATTTTTGAAGGGTTGCATGGAAGAGTTTTTGATGCATGTCTAGTAGAGTTTCCCATATTTTTGGAGAGCTTCGGAATGGTGTAACATTCCATTTGACAACTTTTCCTGGCACTTGCTATTTTTAGCATGTACGTTGGAGTTTTGAGATTTGAATTACAGATTCTTTCTAGATTTTTAGAGAGCTTCGCAATGATATGACATGCAAAGGCATTGGACAACTTTTTAGAATTTACTATTTTTAGTAAGTTATATTTCTAGCAGTGCTCGGGTCGGCAACAATTCAATAGTTCAGAGTACTTTTTATTTCAAGCAAATCATTTTGGAGCATATTTGGTCTTCAACATTTTGAGGTTCATTTTGCTAAAATGAAATATTTAAGTCATTTGATGTCTTAAATTCATTTTGGGCCCCTTGGCCTAGAGATTATGACTTAATGTTGTTTTTAAATGTGGTCATGAAGGGTGGACACCACATTAAGAGGACATTAAATATTTTATAATGTTTATTAAATGTTCATAGGCCTTGGATGCCTAGAAGAGGGAGAATTAATTATATTTTGAAAAGAAAACATTTCAAAATATCTTGGGCGTCCTTGGAGGAAACTGATGGAAGTTGAAAGGTCGTCTCAGAATGTTATTTATATGAGGACTTGCTCATTCATTCAACATCCATTGTTTAACTTATCGAAATGCTATTGGATTGATTTCAAAACCTAACTAGGGGGGAGCTTAGCATTTACACCATTCTTCGGGCTTGAAACTATGGTTCCCTAGATGGTCAATTAGGAGTGTGTTTCATTCAAAAGTGCATATTGAACACTATTGTTGAGTTTTTGGTGAGATTTTCTAGTTTTTGTATTGTTGGTTCATTCATGGCTCTAAGCGTTCTTTATTCATAGTTGGTTTGGTGATTTATTTCTGCTTATGGGTATTTGTTCTAACGAATCCTATGCTATAGGAGCCTCTTTTTGCAGATTTGCAGATTTAATGAGCAAGTATTATTTTTTATAGACAAGGTCAACCTCTTTCCCAACTCGTCCCTTGTCTTTGGGCTTTAAACTGTATGTTGGGCAGATTGCAAGGGTGTGTGTGACTCCATGATATTTCTTCATAGTCGCCTAGCCTTAGAGGAGATTCATTTCAGTTTCATGAGAGTTGGTGGAGTGTAGTTGAAGATTTGAGCTTTTGGTTGAGGACGTAGTTTGTTGGTCTAAACTTTACTTTGTTGGTTTTATATATCGGACCTAGCCTTTAACCATTTCATGCTAAATTTCTTTGGCATATCTAATCACATTGTAATTGGAACTAAAGTGAAACCATTGCAGAAGTTTGGAAAGCGTGAGGTATTTTGAGAGACTAGTAAGCATTTTGGTGTTGCACAATTGCAGGTAAGAAATTTCAGTTTGCTGGTTTATATCAAATTCGTCAGTAGATCAAATTTTGGCTTGTATCTCAGTAATTGAGAAGATTATAAGTGTGAGAGATTAAAGAGTAAAAAGGAAAATCAAAGAAATAAATAGAAAGAAAGAGGTAGGGATATGATGAGCCAACAAAGGAAAGTTTGTGAGAAAAAATAAAAAGACAAAAAGTAGACAAAAGTATGAAAACAAAATAATTAAAATTAAAGAAAACAGAGATAATAAAGATAAAAAGACAACAAAAATATACTCTCATAAACAATTTGAATAAATAATAAACAAATTTAGAAAGACATAAAAGACAAATAAAGTGGGAAGAGACAGAATTCCAAACATAGAAATAAAGATCAAAAAAGTGTTTAAAAAAATAACAAATAAAAAAAAAAAAAACAGAGAAATATTGGTGAAGAAATAAAAAAATCTTTAAAATAGATATGCAAACAATAAACACAAATAAAGAGAGAGAAATAGACACACACACACAAACTAAGGAAATGTAAGAGATCAAAATGATATATATTGAGAGAGTGTAAATGTGAAAAAATGAAAAAACTGCAAAATAAATGATAGATTAAAAAAAAAAGACAAACAAAAAAAAATGATAAAGGATTTAAAGAAAAAAATAAATAGATACAAAATACAAAATACACAAATGTTAGAAAAAAAAAAAAAGTGTAACATAGAGAAAAAGATAGATAATATTAGAAGTGTATGGAAAAAAAATAAATTAGTATATAGATAAGGAATGAAATAAATTTATAGAAAAATTAACAATAGAAAGTAGACATTAAAATAAAAAATAAAAAACAAAAAAAAACGGAGAGAGAAAAAATAAAGAAGCATGAGACGAAGAGAAGAAAAAAATGAAAGAATGAGTAAATGAAATTGAGAGGGAACAAATAAAAAAATCAATAAATAAAGAATAGTTAATGAAAAGGAAAAGCAACAAGATGAAAGAAAGTATTAAGTGAGAAAAACAACAAATCATAAAAAAAAAAAAAGAATAAAATGAAAAATAAAAAATAAACAAAAAGAGATAATTGGAAGAATGACAAAAATAGATAACAAATAAAAGATAGAAAGACATGGAGAGAGAAGAAGGATGTTATGTTGCTTATTACGAATGGATTGTTGGTGTATCAATCAATAAATACACTAAAATCACATTATGATTATTTTGTAAATTGGTCTCCTAATAATCAAAATATTCTAATCCTTTCTCTTTTCTTTTTTTTGTTGATTCAGGAGTATCTTCGCGACCAAATTCAAATCCTAACCCGCCTTACCTCGGTCTTACATTATGTCAAGTTGGGGTCGGAAAGGGTTGAGTTGGATCATACAGATAATTCTTCTTTTGTTGAGTCAAAGGTATCGCCGCGACCCAACCCAATGCCCAAACCGCCTTACCTTGGTCTTACATTTTGCCAAGTTGGGGTTGAAAAAAGTTGAGTTGAATCACAAGGATAGAAATTGTTCTAAAATACCTTTGATCCTAAGGGCAGAGGAGAAGGATGATATGTTATACTTAATACGAATGGATAGTTGGTGCATCAATCAACAAATACACTAAAATCAAATTATGATTGTATTGTAAATTAACCTCCAATTAATCAAAATCTTTCAATTCAAACATCTTTCAAAATGATAAAAATGTATGAATTTCTTTTTATTTTTTTATTGACTCAGGGGTATCCCTATGACCCAGCCCAATGTCCAACGTGCCTTACCTTGGTCTTAAATATTGCCAAGTTAGGGTCGAAAAAGAGTGTCATGCTAAGTCAAGACTAGTCCCCTAAGGATGTATACAATAGCTTGCAAACCATGTGCATCGAGTAAACCTGAACCTTGTAGTCAAACCTAAGACCATGGGGATCATACTCACGACTTAAATTTTCTCGGTTATTCATATGGGCTCTAAGACAAGCACAATTTCTATTTCCTTTTAGGAGAGAGAATGAGAGTATGGAGATCATTTTTTTAATTCAATTTCAGCATAAACAAACCAATTACTATTTATGTCTCTATCATCGTCAAATGATTAAAAACATGTGTTGAAAATTGGAGGAGAAAGAGAAAGAGAGAAAACATGAAGGGAAGGAATGAGCTTGATAAATTAGATCCAAGGAAAGATAATCAGAAAATAGATTTGATATAAAATAGATAGAATGAGAAGTGAAAGATAAAGAGTAAAAAAGAAAATCAAATAAATAAATAGAAAGAAAGAGGTAGGGATATGGTGAGACAACAAAGGAAAGGTTGTGAGAAAAAAATAAAAGACAAAAAATAAACAAAAATGATAAAAGTATCAAAACAAAATAATTAAAACAAAAATAAAGAGACAACAAATATATACTCTCATAAACAATTTGAATAAATAATAAACAAATTTAGAAAGACATAAAAGACATAAATAAAGTGGGAAGAGACATAATTCCAAACATAGAGATAAAGATTAAAAAAGTGCTTGAAAAAATGACAAATAAAGAAATAGAAAGAAAAACAGAAAAATACTGGTGAAGAAACAAAAAAAAAAATTAAAATAGATATGCAAACAATAAATACAAATAAAGAGAGAAATAGACACACACACACACACACAAAGTAAGGAAATGTAAGAAAATCAAAATGATAGATATTGAGAGTGTAAATGTGAAAGTATAGATTAAAAAAGTGCTTGAAAAAATGACAAATAAAGAAATAGAAAGAAAAACAGAAAAATACTGGTGAAGAAATAAAAAATCTTTAAAATAGATATGCAAACAATAAATACAAATAAAGAGAGAAATACACACACAAACTAAGGAAATGTAAGAAAAATAAAATGATAGATAATGAGAGAGTGTAAATGTGAAGTATGAAAAAACTACAAAATAAATGATAGATTAAAAAAAAGACAAAAAAAAAATGAAAAAGGATTTAAAGAAAAAAGAAAAGCAATAAGAAATTAATTTATACATAAAATTGAGAATGAAAAGGGGCAAAAATAATCAATAAAGATAGCTAAAATAGTAATTGAAGATAGAAATATGAACAATCATAAAAGGAAATAAAGAATAGTTAGTGGAAAAGAAAAGCAATAAGATGAAAGAAAGTATTAAGTGAGAAAAACAATAAATCATAAAAAAAGAATTAAAAGATAAAAGATAAATAAACAAAAAGAGATAATTGAAAGAATGACAAAATTAGATAACAGATCAAAGATAAAAATACATGGAAAGAGAAGGAGGATGTTATGTTGCTTATTACAAATGGATTGTTGGTGTATCAATCAATAAATACATTAAAATCACATTATGATTATTTTGTAAATTAGTCTCCTAATAATCAAAATATTCTAATCCTTTCTTCTTTTTTTGTTGATTCAGGAGTATCTCCGCGACCAAACCCATATCCTAACCCGCCTTACCTTGGTCTTACATTATGCCAAGTTGGGGTCGGAAAGGGTTGAGTTGGATCACAAAGATAATTCTTCTTTTGTTGACTCAAAGGTATCGTCGCGACCCAACCCAACACCCAAACCGCCTTACCTTGGTCTTACATTTTGCCACGTTGGGGTCGAAAAGGGTTGAGTTGAATCACAAGGATAGAAATTGTTCTAAAACACCTTTGATCCTAAAGGCGGAGGAGAAGGATGATATATTATACTTAATACGAATGGTAATTGGTGTATCAATCAACAAATACACTAAAATCAAATTATGATTATATTATAGATTAACCTCCAATTAATCAAAATATTTCAATTCAAACATCTTTCAAAATGATAAAAATGTATGAATTTCTCTTTCTTCTTTTTTTATTGACTCATGGGTATCCCTATGACCCAACCCAATGCCCAACATGTCTTACCTTGGTCTTACATACTGCCAAGTTAGGGTCGGAAAGGGGTGTCATGCTAAGTCAAGACTAGTCCCCTGAGGATGATGTATACAATAGCCTGCAAATTATGTGCATCGGGTAAACCTAAACCTCAAAGTCAAACCTAAGACCATGAGGATCATACTCACGACTTAAGGCTTCTCCGCTATTAATATGGGCTCTAAGATGAGCCTGATTTCTATTCCTTTTTAGGAGAGAGAATGAGAGTATGGAGATCATTTTTTTAATTCAATTTCAGCATAAACAAACCAATTACTATTTATGTCTCTATCATCGTCAAATGATTGAAAACATGTTATATGTTGAAAATTGGAGAAAAAGAAAAAACATGAAGGGAAGGAATGAGCTTGATAAATTAGATACAAGGAAAGATAATAGGAAAATAGATTTAGCTATATAAAATAGATAGAATGAGAAGTGAAAGATAAAGAGTAAAAAGGAAAATCAAATAAATAAATAGAAAGAAAGAGGTAGGGATATGGTGAGACAACAAATGAAAGGTTGTGAGAAAAAAATAAAAGACAAAAAGTAGGCAAAAACGATAAAAGTATCAAAACAAAATAATTAAAATTAAAGAAAAATAGAGAGAATAAAGATAAAGAGACAACAAATATATACTCTCATAAACAATTTGAATAAATAATAAACAAATTTAGAAAGACATAAAAGACATAAATAAAGTGGGAAGAGACATAATTCCAAACATAGAGATAAAGATTAAAAAAGTGCTTGAAAAAATGACAAATAAAGAAATAGAAAGAAAAACAGAGAAATATTGGTGAAGAAATAAAAAATCTTTAAAATAGATATGCAAACAATAAATACAAATAGACACACACACAAACACACACACACACACACACACACACACACACACTGTAATGCCCGCTAGGAAACCCTAGAGAATGTTACAAACATAATCTGAAGTAAACAAATAAAGTGAACTACACTAACACATACATTCTCTAAGGTACGTGACGATGCTTACTTACAAACCCCATTACAACAAAAGTAACTAAACATAACATAAGATTATAACTCATGAATTAAAGATCATACATCTTTTAACATTAAAAATCCATCACATAAAATATAAAATACAATAATGATCCATTCATACATTGCATCCATTCAATATTACAATTACAACTCTCATTTCTAGATGAAATAGATTATACAAAGATGTTACAATTACAAATTACAAAGATTCTCCTCGAATACAATTGAGGATTGATACAATACAAATTACAAGGTATCCAACAGATACAAGAGAGAACATGATAGAATTACAAATTCACTGGTACACAAGCTTTCCAATCATGAAGTACTAGTCAACACAAACAAGAACTAGGAACCCAACGGTGTAAGGTGCATGTTCCACCCAACCATGTGGTACCCAAAGGACCAACCCTCGTACTAGGAGATAGTAAAAGAGTTTCCTAGGAAAAACCTACAACCTCTAGACATAGACAAAAACAATAATAAACTAAACAAGTACAAAACTTACAAAATGGTTACAATGCTTCCAAATAACAATGATCAACTACACAATACAACAAACTGACTCACGGTTGTCATAGGAGTGTTATCACAAAGTTGCATGGGTTACCCTAGCGTATCTTCCTAGGCTTCGACCCCCATCTTGGGTTACCCTAGTGACCTCTTACGATACCCAGCCCCAACATGCAATCCAATGCGGAATCGACTATCTTTCCAAAAAAAACAAGATATCGATCATGTTATTCCAAGTCTTCTTGTCTCATCCCAAGTCTTTACTAGCCCTTGAGTCCATGAGCGAGGCATTAAATAAGTTAAGTGTTTAAACTAACATTTTCCTAACATATTTATTTAATTTTCACTGATTAAACTAACTCTGCATGAGTTACCCAGACACCACTTTGTGTGTTGGCCCTCATGAAAAGCCACTCCCCTATTAACAACCTAAGGGATCAATTCCACTAACATAGAGTAAACCAAGTGCACATAACCAATTACAAAAACCAACTTAATAACAATGTACAACACAACCTGTTTATAGAACCAGGTGACCATACTTGATAAAATACCACGTGCACTACCTAAGTTACCTCAAAAGGCAAACAAGTAAACTCAAAAGTTAAACTAACTCAAGTTGCAACCCCACCACAAAGGAGACACATCTGGAAGTCTTACATAAACAATAACTCAATTTGCCCCAACAACGAGAATGAGAGAAACATAACTTTAAAAAAATCAATTTTCAAACAACATAATAATCTAAACTTAGGATTTCCTAAATCCAAATAATTCACCAATACATCGTTTGCAAATACCCAAGGTAAAATACCACAACAGACATAATAGAAGAAACACAATTTAAAAGCAAATTAGGCAAATAAAACATCTAATATTCGGATTTCCTAAATCCAATATTAACAGTAATACTTTGTTCAATTATTTCTAAATCGAGACAAATTTTATAAGAACAATTCATAACTAATTGTTTAACTCTATAATTCCTCAATTACACATTACATGAAATTAACTAATCTTATTATGAATTTGTTTGCAACCAATAACAAATATAAATAAATAAAAACCGCTTTCTTAAAAAATTCATTCCATTTGATGTAAATAACCATTTCCCTTAAAAACATTCTCTTATTAAATAATTACTTGTGCATTTGACAAGCAATAATCAATTTAAATCTAAAGGTTTATTTCGGTTTCCCAATAATATCTAAATATGAAAATCTCATTTCCCCATTGAAATCATTTCATTATAAATTAAAAAAAACTAAGATTCTGAGTTTAACTTCAATTTTCTCTATTTCACTAATGATAAAAATCAATTTTTAAATAAAATCTTTTACCATAACTTGTCCAATTCTACTTACGTGCACTAAAATAAAACATATTATTCTTAAATAAATATACATTTAAACATAGATTTAATTCTCATTTTCTATGTTTTTAAAAAATATATATTTTTATTTAATCATTTAAACATAATCCATGATTTACAAATTAAATTTGCAAATAAAATAAATATATATACATATATATAATATATTGAAAATAATATATATATATATATAATTAAAAATAAATAAAATTATAAAATACAAAAATATAAATAAAATTTAAAATATATAATATATATTTTATATATTATATTATATATATATATATTAAATATTAATTAAAAATTTATATATATATATATAAAACTTTTAAAACACAGTACACGCCCATCAGGGGACGCAAGGTCGACCCTGCTGCTGGGTGGGTTGCAACATAGCCTCTCCCTTATGGGGGTCGTTGCCTGTGGGGGCAGCACTGCGCATTGCCTCCACAACCAACGCCTCCCATAATGGGGGCGGCTATGGGGGTAGCTCCCCCAGCACCCCTAAATTTACATTAAAAAAATTAAAACAGTAAAATTTCCTATTTCTGGTAAATTCCAGAATATAAACAGATTTTTTTTTTTTAAAACAAGGAAAAAAAACCTCCCAAATTAAAACACCCAAAATTTGTATAAATAAAATATGGTATATATATATATATATATATATATATATATATATATATATATATCTTCATTTTACAGTCAAATTGGACAAAATTTTCTTACAGAAAGAGCTACAACAATAATTTTCAAGCATAATTTATTAATTCCAATTTCTAGATTATAATGAAAATTTTCAAATCCAACATAGAGGTTTTCAAAATTTTCTTTTGTTTCTTTTTCCATTTTTCTATTGTTTTCTTTTGTTTTCTATTTTCTAAGAATTTCTCCATTTTTCTACAGAGTTTTCAAGAATTCATAGCAAGTTTTACAAATCTCTTCAAAAATTAAAAATCAAAGCTTCCAACAAAAATAAAACAATTAAAGGAACTTGTTTTTGAAGTTTCAAGAAAATGAGAACTGGAGTTGAGCTTCCCTGCAAAATCCAATTTTCCAGAAATCTTTCCTAAAATTTTCACTTCCAAATCCAAAATTCCAGATCCTCTTTCAAAATCTCTTCTTCCAGATGAAATACAGAGAAAACCTTTCTCTATTTTAGCAACCAAAAATTCCAAGATATTTTCTTCTTTCCAAAAACAAATATCTTCCTATTTTTTTAACAAGAAGATTTTTCAAAAATAAATATCTCCATTCATTAATTTTCAACACTTAGTCAAAAAAAAATTTTAAAAAAAATCAACCATTATAGATATTTTCTCATATATTCATAAGATATTTTGTTTTTTAATATTTTAAAACACAATTTAAATTTTAAAATAGATTTAAATCATTTACTTTATGCACTTTACAAATACAATTAAACTATTCACTTAATAGATTTAATAGATTAATTTATTTACTCCACAACTTAGATTTATTTAATTAAATTATTTACGTAATAAATAAATTTAATTACAAAGATTAAATTACTTTACCAAATAAATTAAATTTAGTTAATTAAATTAAATTAAAAGTTTTTTAACTTTACTCTAAAGTAAATAAATAACATGTAAAACATACAATAATTAATTTTCACATATAATTTCCATTGATAATAACTTATCAAAACATCAAGAACGACATGACTCAGCAACCAACAAGACACAAACTGACGACACACTATGACAGGGTTGTGGTTTGACAAGGGAACCTCGTTACTATCTCCCAATCAACAAAACTGTCAGGATATGTGTTGATGTTATTGCAGCTTCGGGCTTCATACTTCCTTATTTATTTGTGATTATTTAATGGCAACATATCTCTAAGATGGCCGACCTCCTTTGTAATTATTATTTATTATTTGTAACTATTTTTATGGTGGCCGACCTTGTCCTTGAAAAGGTGTGACCCCTCTAAGCAACATGTATATATAGGTGGTCACTTTCTCTCATTTGTGTATCAAGCAAGTTCGATTATTCCTTCTATCAAGAGCAGATCCTTCCTTCTAGTGCAAATTTCTTTTAAGGCAGATTGTAAATCTTTACAAGTGCAAATTTGTGTTTAAGGAAAGGCAGACTGTTATGTGTTGTTACAACCATTACTGGTGCTGAATATTGGCCTTGTGTGTGGCCACATTGTAAAGTGTATTGTTGCCATTCCATGTATATAAGAGATATATATTTGTTGCTGGGTTTTTTCTCCCTCAAGAGGAGGGTTTTCCCAGGGTATCTGTTGTGTTATTGTGTCTAATTTTTGAATTAAATTTGTGTCATTAATCTGATCATAAAACTAACATGGTATCAGAGCGGGTTGATGCAAGATCTAATCAAATGCAGATTTAAAGTGACAAAGGTATAAGCTATTTTTGTCTTTAAATATAGTGAGTACCAGATGCTAAGCGAATTTAATCTGGACTTCATTCATATTATCACAAATATTGGAAAAATTATCGAGTGTCTTTGAGAGTTGAAGGAGCAGCATCACCTAGCTGTGATCAGGGATTTTTGCGTATCATTCTCAGACGACATTCTACAAGGGTCGATGTTCGCATAGCTTCCATCTTAGGGTCACATACCATCTTTTGTCTATTCGTCTTGAAGGAATCTGCAGTAATTCAATTCAGATGGGCTAGTGATCAAATTGATCGGTTGACAACATCGAAAGCCACTGTCGGGAGCAAATATGTCTTAACATACATATCATGGAGTGCTTTGAAGTTTATGATATCGGGACCTTGAGTGTTAGAGATGGCAACATATTTATATGCTACATTGCTGTCAAGGTTGAAGCTATGAAGAACTTTGTCGACAATCCCTAATCCGCAAATTCATTGTGCTATTGTGATGCTCTTATCATTAAAGAGTTGTCAGGGAGAAGTCATTTCCGTCGATTCAAGGATTTCGTGCTGTGATCATTTGAATTCTCTCAAGAAATCGAGGCTTTAGAGAACTTCTGACTTTGCAAGTGATATATGAGATGGTGTAAGCAGTTCTTGCCAGTCAAGATTATTGAAGTCATGCTGGGAGCGGTTGAACTCCAGGTTCCTCTAATATCGCATTGCATTTGATTACATTATAAATTGTATTTGCTAAGTCATTTACTAAAATTAGCACTGTGTCCTCTTTTTATAAGTTGATGTCTTCACAGCACCCGTAATATTGCAGTTTGTATTAAGTCTGCATATAGGTATTGGCACTGCATTGAGATTGTTGTAATAGTCTAATGCTAGTTGGAAAACTTGTATTTAAAGTATGCAAATCAAATATCCATATAGCTCATTGCTTGGTATCAAATAGAGATAGAATATCCTAATCTCATTGTAATCCACTAAACACCAGAAAGTATACAGTGGTCATTGTTCTTTCTGTAGTGTGAACTGCAATACGGTAAAGTGGAGTGTGCATCTAAGTCCGTAAAATCCCATTAGAGATCAAGACTCTGAAAGGCTGAAATAAAGAAGTGGACCTTGTTAAAGATGAGCTAATTCCATAAGGAGATGGGATGTTCTGTGTAGTTCGATGTTATGAGGCCCTCATTTGCATAATCCTCAGAATCACTGCTCTATATACAAAGTGGAGTTAATGGAGTCAGTTCAAGCCGTGAAGGTTGTGCTGATCTGAGCGCAAGAGAAGCAAATCGTACTATGTTCAGTAGTTGCGTCCATTAGAATATTTAAATAGATAAGTATTCTTTGTTTGCTGAGTTATATCATTTAGTTGGATCTTGTAATTAGTAAAGAGAGATAGTGGTTTCTCTTGAATTGTGTTCACTAGCATAAGATTTTTAGAAGATTTCATTTATTGCATGCTAGTTGTGAAGATTTCTGAGTGCGACTCTGAAATAAAAAGAGAATTGTAATTTTGATGGTATCATTCTCTAATACATGAACTGTGATCAAGCCTTGAACTCTTGGAAAGAGTTGGTTCTACATGCTAACTGCATATTGCATTCAAGAAATCTATAGTTGTGCAGATTGTTTTTTGTTGTGCTGAGTTTGGCACTCTTGAGAGGAGTAAAAGATGGAAGAAAGAGTTATATCAAAATTAAATAAAGATAAGTTTCTTTATCCCTTCATTATGATCTTTTGATATATTTCTCTTATAGGTTGATTTATTTATGTTTTAATATTGCTCATAAATTATTATGTATTTATGCTATAACCTGAGATAGTAAACCTTGTATGATTCTAGCCTTGATATTTCTTTGGATAATTATAAATTGTTAGTAATATCTCTCTAAAATGCTTTCAGGGTGAATCTAGGAGCAAGAAAGTGATGAGAGATTGTTTAGTGATGAAAAGCTTGAAGCATCTTGTGAGGAAGTCATGCCGACCAAAGAAATGATCAAGCGTGAAGTCACAACTTGCAGCCATGAGATTGAGTTGGTGGCTAGAGGGAGTTCACTTCCAGAAGACTTCTTTGCAATCTATGAAGCAGGGATCAAGAGGGAGCTTTGTAACTCGCTGAGAAGAAGTGAAGATTATTGTATTGCAAAGCTAGGTGCTAAACCCTTAGAGGATCCCTTCAGTTGTTGAGATCATTATTGCTCAAAACTATCATTTGGATTTGTCATTGGCAGTTCCGCAAACCTATTCAGAATAGAGTGATTTGCAATGAGGTCGAGGAGGTCAACATTGAACTCTCTACAGTACCAGAGGTGTGCACTGGAAAACATTTATCTAAGCCAAGCATTAGAGGCAATCTTGGACGATGAGGTCAGAAGGTTGATGCAAGTACTTAAAGATTCAGAGGGAGCCAACTATTGATATTTTGAAGAGATTTGGTATGATGGATTGCAAATCCATGTCTACACCTATGGAAACCAACCTGCACAAGTTGAAGGAGGTTGCAACTAGTTCAGACCTAGTGGATCCCATGATGTACAGGCACTTGCTTGGATCCTTGATGTATCTAGTTAACACTAGACCTGAAATCTGCTATGCAGTAAGTGCACTTAGTCAATTCATGTGTGAACCGAGGCAGGTACATCTTGTTGCAGCGAAACATGTCCTGAGATACTTGCATGGGACAGTTGGATATGGGCTGAGATATTCTTCAGGTGTGATCCTGGAGCTGCATGGTTATACAGATTATGTTTCAGCAGGTTGTGTTGCTGATTAGAAGAGCACCTCTAGATGTTATTTTAGTTTAGGGTCTGCGATGATCCCCTAATGTGGCAGGAAGCAGTCTTCAGTGGCACTGAATACCGCAGAGGTCATGTACATTGCAGCATGTGTGGCAATTTGGGAAGCAGTGTGGCTTCAGAAGCTCCTTGTAGGATTGGTTGGACAATCGTTGGAGCCGACTGTCATCCATTGTGTTAATTAAGCTCTGTGGAGCCTTTTGTCAATACAGTGTTTCATGACATAACTAAACATGTTATTGAGGAAAGTATTTCAATTGAGGTATATCAAGACTGATGAGCAGACGACAGACATTCTCACAAAGCCTCTCTCCTGGATAAAGTTTGTGTACTTTCGAGATAAGCTTGGCATGGTGGAGAATACAGCCTTAACTGAGAAGGAGTCTCAATATCAGTGATCCTCATTAATGAATTCTTCTCTGTGAGAGAAGCTTGAGGTGAAATCCCTTGATTAATGAGTTCTTCTCTGTGAGAGAAGTTCGAGGTGAAGTCCCTTGATTAATGAGTTCTTCTCTGTGAGAGAAGTTTGAGGTGAAATCCCTTGATAAATGAGTTCTTCTCTGTAAGAGAAGTTCGAGGTGAAATCCCTTGATAAATGAGTTCTTCTCTATAAAAGAAGTTCGAAGTGAAATCCCTTGATTCCACCCTCTACGAGAGCCATGGTGGATGTCATGTGTGTGACTCCATGATAGCATCACGTGAGAGAGTATGTGATGATTCCTCTTGTACTTGTGTTTTCACCCTCTAGGAGAGCCATGGTGAAAGTCATGTTGAGGTGACAACATCACGCAAGTGATGAACACTTGTACATACCATACATGGTTGTAGCCATTATGGTTGATATCACAATAAGGTGATATCTGATATCACGTTGAGGTGATATCGTTTCTTTTCCACATATGGTTGTAGCCATTGTGGTTGGCATCACGATGAGGTGATGTGTCTAGTGTAGCAAGAAGTATTCCTCCCTAGCTAAGAGGGAGTGTTGATGTTATTGCAGCTTTGGGCTTCATACTTCCTTATTCATTTGAGATTATTTAATGGCAACATATCTCTAAGATGGCCGACCTCCTTTGTAATTATTATTTATTATTTGTAACTATTTTTATGGTGGCTGACCTTGTCCTTGAAAAGGTGCAACCCCTCTAAGCAACATTTATATATAGGTCATTTTCTCTCATTTGTGTATCAAGTTCGATTATTCCTTCTATCAAGAGCAGATCCTTCCTTCTAGTGCAAATTTCTTTGAAGGCAGATTGTGAATCTTTACAAGTGCAGATTTGTGTTTAAGGGCAGACTGTTATCTATTGTTACAACCATTGTTGGTGCTAAATATTGGCCTTGTGTGTGGCCACATTGTAAAGTGTATTGTTGCCATTACATGTATATAAGAGATATATATTTGTTGTTGGGTTTTTTCTCCCTCAAGAGGAGGGTTTTCCCAGGGTATCTATTGTGTTATTGTGTCTGATTTTTGAATTAAATTTCTGTGTCATTAATTTGATCATAAAACTAACAATATGGACACGCTCAAACCTGTGAAACTAGGTGGAGACGATGTCTTGTACCTGTAATCAAGACGAATGTCAAACATGCATAAAACTTAGCAGACACACCATGAAGAGAAATCACATAATCACAGAGTGCTCGCATGCGAGTGATGTCATCCCGTCCCCTTCACTTATGTAGTCACATCAAGACTGACGAAAGTAAAGTATCATTAATCAACAGATAAACATATATCAATATTAACAACTATGCTAATCAAAAGCATAACATAAAACATAACATCCATATAGTGCATCATCTCATCATAGTATAACATCCACATCGCTCTACAGTCAGCGATCATAAGACAATAACAAATATAAAGGTCTCATAATAAAGGTATTGTCTAACACATATACAAATCTAAACACATAATAGTAACGACTGGAGGGGCACTACACACACACAAACTAAGGAAATGTAAGAAAATCAAAATGATAGATATTGAGAGAGTGTAAATGTGAAAGTGAAAAAACTACAAAATAAATGATAGATTGAAAAAAAGACAAAAAAAAATGATAAAGGATTTAAAGAAAAAAGAAATAGATACAAAATAAGAAATTAATTTAAAATAAAATACACAGATGGGAAAAAAGTTAACATAAATAAAATAAACATAGAGAAAAAGACAGGTGTAAGAGAAAAAAAAGAAGAATAGTATATAGATAAAGAAATGAAATAAATTTATAGAAAAATTAGCAATAGAAAGTAGACATTAAAACAAAAAAACGAGTATGAGACGAGAAAAAAAAAAGAAAAAAGGAAAGAATGAGTAAAAGAAAAAATAAATAAATATATAATAGTTAGTGAAAAGGAAAAGCAACACGATGAAAGAATGAAATAAAAATAAACAAAAACAAAAAATGAGAAAAGGGGTAAAAATAAATAATAAAGGTAGCTAAAACAGTAATTGAAGATAGAAATAAATAGAAAACAAAAATGGGAGAGAAATAAGAACAATCATAAAAGGAAAGAAAATATAAAACAAAAACAAAAAAGAATAAAATAAACATTGCATGTCAAATAAAAAAGAGAAAAACAATCATGTAAAGATGAAGAAAATTACATAAAGGAAAAATATTGAAAGTCAAATAAGAAAGAGAGAAAAACAATCATATAAAGACAAAGAATTACATAGTGAAATTAATTAAAAAAAGAGTTTAAAGAAAAATAAAAAGTGATAAAAAAAAACAATTTATTTTTATTTATTTTTTTAAAAAGACAAATAAAAGTATATTGAAAAAAATATAGATTTTAAAAAAACATGAATAAAAGTAATAGGAAATAAAGTGAGATGTGCATGGACAAAGGTAAGAGAGACGTGCACACAAGAGAAGAGATAAATAAAAAACAGGGAAAATAATTAAGAGACGAACAAATGAAATATAAAATATATGAATAGAAAAATGTAACATAGGGAAAAAAGAGGTGTAATATTAAAAATCAAGACAAAAAAAAATAAAATAGAATGAAATAAATATATACAATACCAAAAGTAATTAAAAATTATATGACCTACAAGAGATGCTCAATCAACCTTAGCCAACAAGCAAAAGATTATAGAAAAAAAGAAACTGATAAAAAGAGAAAACATACCATAAATAAAGTGGGAGAATGACAAATCTACATACAAAAATAAAAATAAAAAAATGACAAAAAATGAAACAAAAAAAAAAAGATAAAAGATAGATAAAGAGAATAAAACAAATAGAGTGAGTGAGCAAACAACAAGAAAGAAAAAAAAAGTGAAAAAATAAAAATGGGCAAAAAAGATACACAAAAAGAGATAATTGAAAGGATGACAAAAATAGATAACAAATAAAAGATAGAAAGACATGGGGAGAGAAGAAAGGTGTTATGTTGCTTAATATGAATGGATTGTTGGTGTATCAATCGATAGATACACTAAAATCACGTTATGATTCTTTTGTAAATCGGTCTCCTAATAATCAAAATATTTTAATCCAAACCCCTTTCAAAAACTAAAAAAGCATGGACTTCTCGCTTTTTTTTTTGTTGATTCAAAAGTATCTCCGCAACCAAACACATATCCCAATCTTCCTTACCTTGGTCTTATATTCTACCAAGTTGGGGTCGCAAAAAATTGAGTTGGATCACGGGGATAATTCCTTTTTAGTTGATTCAAAGGTATCCCCGCGACCCAACCCAACGCCCAACCTGCCTTACCTTAGTCTTACATTTTGCCAAGTTGGGGTCGAAAAGGGTTGAGTTGGGTTGCAAGACATAAATTTTTCTAAGACACCTTTGATCCAAAGGGTAGAGGAGAATGATGATATGTTATACTTAATACGAATAGATTGTTGGTGTATCAATCAACAAATACACTAAAATCACATTATGATTATATTGTAAATTAGCCTCCAATTAATCAAAATATTTCAATTCAAACCTCTTTCGAAGATGATAAAAATGTATGAATTTCTTTCTTCTTTTTTATTGACTAAGGGGTATCCCTACGACCCAGCCCAATGCCCAACACGCCTTATCTTGGTCTTACATACTGCCAAGTTGGGGTAAGAAAGGGGTGTCATGCTAAGGCGAGACTAGTCCCCTGAGGATGTGTACAATAACTTGCAAGCCATGTACATTAGGTAAACCTGAACTTTGAAGTCAAACCTAAGACCATGGGGAGCATACTCATGACTTGAGTCTCCTCTGCTATTCGTATGGGCTCTAAGACAAAACCGATTTCTATTCCTTTCTAGGAGAGAGAATGAGAATATGAAGATCAATTTTAAATTCAATTTTAATAGACAAACCAATTACTATTTATGTCTCTAGCATCGTCAAATGATTGAAAACATGTTATGTATTGAAAATTGGAGAAAGAGAGAAAAATGAAGGGAATGAATGGGCTTGATAAATTAGATACAAGGAAAGATAATAGGAAAATAGATTTAGATATAAAATAAATAGAATGAGAAGTGAAAGATAAAGAGTAAAAAGGAAATTCAAAAAATAAATAGAAAGAAAGAGGTAGGGATATGGTGAGACAACAAAGGAAAGGTTGTGAGAAAAAGTAAAAAGACAAAAAGGAAAAAAAGTATCAAAACAAAATAATTAAAATCAAAGAAAACAAAGAGAATAAAGATAGACAACAAAAATATACTCCCATAAACAATTTGAATAAATAATAAACAAATTTAGAAAGACATAAAAAACATAAATAAAGTGGTAAAAGACATAATTCCAAACATAGAAATAACAAAAAACAAAAAAAGAAAGATAGAGAAAGCATAAAGCAAGCATGAGACAAAGAAAAGAAAAAAAGGAAAGAATGAGTAAATGAAATTGAGAGATAACAAATAGAAAAATCAATAAATAAAAAATAGTTAGTGAAAAGGAAAAACAAGATGAAAGTATTAAGTGAGAAAAACAATAAATCATAAAAAAGAAGAGGAATAAAAAGAAAAGAGTGGAAGAATGAAATAAAAATAAACAAAAACAAAAAAAAATGAGAAAGAGAAGTAAAAATAAATAATAAAGGCAATTGAAGATAGAAATAAATAGAAAACAAAAATGGGATAGAAATAAGAACAATCATATAAAAAAATAAAATATAAAGAATATAAATAAATAAATAAAAAATAATATATATATATATATATACATATATATAAATAAAGAAAAATAAATAAATAAACATTGAATGTCAAATAAAAGAGAGAGAAACAATCATGTAAAGATGAAGAATTACATGAAGGAAAAACATTGAAAGTCAAATAAGAAAGAGAGAAAAACAATCATGTAAAGATGAATTACATAGTGAAAGTAATTAGAAAAAGAGTTGAAGAAAAATTTAAAAAAGTGGTAGAAATAAAGACAATTTAAAATTAAAAATAAATTGAAAAAATTATAGATTTAAAAAAAAAAATTGAATAAAAGAAATAGAAAATAAAGTGAGATGTGCATGGGCAAAGAAAAAGAGAAAAAAAAAGGGAAAATAATTAAGAGACAAACAAATGAAATATAAAATATATGAATAAAAAAGGTAACATAAGGAAAAAGAAAGGTAATATTAAAAATCAAGGCAGAGAAAAATGAAGTAATAGAATGAGATGACAAAATACAATACCAAAAATAATTAAAAATTATGTGACCACTCAATCAACCTTACCCAACAAGCAAAAGGTTATAGAAAAAAAAGGTTGATAAAAAGAGAAAAAATACGATAAATAAAGGGAGAGAATGGCAAATTTACATACAATTTTTTTTTTTTTAAATGACAAAAAAATGAAACAAAACAAAAAAAGATAATAGATAAATAAAGAGATAAAACAAATAGAGTGAAAAAAAAAAGGTGAAAATATTGAAATGGGCAAAAAAGATAGACAAAAAGAGATAATTTGAAGGATGACAAAAATATATAATAATAAAAGATAGAAAGATATGGGGAGAGAAGAAAAATGTTATGTTATTTACTACGAATGGATTGTTGATGTATCAATCAATAGGTACACTAAAATCACATTATGATTCTTTTGTTAATCGGTCTCCTAATAATCAAAATATTCTAATCCAAACCCCTTTCAAAGACTCAAAAAATATAGACTTATTTCTTTCTTTTTTGTTGATTCAGGAGTATCTCCACGACCCAACCCAATGCCCAACCTACCTTACCTTGGTCTTACATTCTGCCAAGTTGGGGTTCGAAAGAGTTGAGCTAGGTCACAAGGATAATTCTCTTTTTGTTGACTCAAAGGTATCCCCACGACTCAACCCAACACCCAACCCGTCTTACCTTGGTCTTACATTTTCCCAAGTTGGGGTCGAAAAGGGTTGAGTTGGGTCACATGATACAAATTCTTCTAAGGCACCTTTGATCCAAAGGGCAAAGGAGAAGGATGATATGTTATACTTAATACAAATGGATTGTTGATGTATCAATCAACAAATACACTAAAATCACATTATGATTATATTGTAAATCAGTTTCCAATTAATCAAAATATTTCAATTCAAACCTCTTTCAAAGATGATAAAAATGTATGAACTTCTCTTTCTTCTTTTTTTATTGACTCAGGGGTATTCCCTACGACCCAACCCAATACCCAACATGCCTTACCTTGGTCTTACATACTACCAAGTTGGGGTCAAAAAGGGGTGTCATGCTAGGGCAAGACTAGTCCCCTAAGGATGTATACAATAGCCTGCAAGCTATGTGCATCGGGTAAACCCGAACCTCGAAGTCAAACCTAAGACCATGGGAAGCATACTCACGACTTAAGTCTCCTCCGCTATTCGTATGGGCTCTAAGACGAACCCAATTTCTATTCATTTTTAGGAGAGAGAATGAGGGTATGGAAATCAATTTTTTAATTCAATTTTAGCACAGACAAACCAATTACTATTTGTCTCTAGCATCGTCAAATAATTGAAAACATGTTATGTATTGAAAATTGGAGAAAGAGAGATAGAGAGAAAACATGAAGGGAAAGAATGGGCTAATAAATTAGATACAAGGAAAGATAATAAGGAAATAGATTTAGATATAAAATAGATAGAATGAGAAGTGAAAGATAAAGAGTAAAAAGGAAAATTAAAGAAATAAATAGAAAGAAAGAGGTAGGGATATGGTGAGACAACAAAGGAAAGGTTGTGAGAGAAAGTAAAAGACAAAAAGTAGACAATAACGATAAAAGTATCAAAACAAAATAATTAAAATTAAAGAAATAAAAGTAAATAAAGAATAGCATAGAGATGAATAAATAAATAATGAATGACCAAAAAACATAACTAAAGAAATATATATAGAAAGACAACAAAGATATAATCACGTAAGCAATTTGAATAAATAATAAACAAATTTGAAAAGACTTCAAAATATATATATAAATAAAATGGAGAGAGAGAGAGAGAGAGAATTCTAAACATAGAGATAAAGATTACAAAAAATGCCCATGGGAGATAAAGAATACAAAATTGTTACATGCTACTACAAGGCAACAATTCATGTAATGCATTGTGGAGGAAATTGTGAAGGGTTTGAAGGTGACTCTGCCCATGGGAGTGATTCTGACTTTCTCTAGTTGTTGTGACAATAAAGATTCAAATGAGGTGGCTTAGCCTAGTTTCTTGTGATAAATGCAATGGTATGTCTAGGGGTGGTTTGCAGCCTAAGTAATTTTCCCCAAACCATTTTTAATTTTCTCCTTTGTTAAGGGTTAGTTGCTTGTTAGATTTTGGACTTGTTTTGGAAGGTGATCCTCAATTTTCATATGTTAATGTTAATGTACTATAGTAGTACTTTTTTAGTTCTTAGTTGTTTTGGTTGATGCATCATCAATTCTATAGCTGATTTGTTTTATTCTATATGGTTTCATGGTTGGCCCTGATTATGTCTTTTGCTACCATCTAGGTGTCAATACCTTTTTTTGTGTTCAGCTCTAGGCATTCCCAATAAATATATACCCCATAAGTAAATTTTAAAGAATAATAATTATACCAAAAAAAAAATGTATAAAACCAAATTTAATAAAAAAAAAATGGAACTTATTAAAATACTGTAAACTAAACTAAACTTCAAGGCCTTTTACTCTTAAAACCTAAAATCAATCTATTGCCACCTTATTGATTCTTTGAAATCATTGGTCAGTGCCCCCACCTCCCTTTATAATAAATATTAAAGAATAATAATTATTCAAAAAAAAAAATTAAAACCAAATTTAATAAAAATAAAATGGAACTTATTAAAAATCTGTAAATTACTAACTCGCAATTTTAAACTAAACAAAACTTCAAAGCTTATTACTTTTAAAACCTAAAATCAATCGATCGCCACCCTATTGATACTTTGAAATCATCCGTCGGTGCCCCCAACCCCCCTTTATAATACTTGATAGTAGGGATTAGCTATGCTCCACGGGGTTTCAGGTACGGGGAGTACCCGGTACGGCGGGACGAGTTTCCGGTACGGGTGTACTTTTGGGTCATTTTTTAGGGGACGGCAGGGGACGGCTGATAAAAAATAGGGAATTTTTAAAAAATATATAGAAATTTCAAATGTTCATAGCATAACATTGATAAAGCATTCATTCTAGACATTTGTATAAGCTTAATACATATCATTAGACTTGAATTGAGATTTCACATGAGAATCGACAAACAAATTAACAAAATTCAAATGTTTTTCATTATCAATGTGCACACGTATCATATAAAAGTCTGATAATTATAACCAAAATGCCCAAAGGCTCTAAGTCTCAACTATGAAATGACATGCTAAACATAAAACTAAGAAAATATATCGCTGTCCAAGGTCCCTAATCAGCATAAGGTAGGTCTAAATCAGCATCGCCCTCGCCATTAGAGCTCGAGTCTAAGTTAGTGTCAGTGTCCATGTCAATAGAAGGATCTGCCTCAACCAATGGAACCCCAACCAATCCCTCATGTGCATTCTCCTCAATCTGCATAGCATCTTTGGGATTAACATCCCAACGTAAGGCTGGAGTCTGACGATACTAACTAGTTTGGCAATCCTTCACTCAGCTGCTCTTCTTTTGCTCTCCTTCACTTCACAAGCCAAATGTAAAAATGAGTTTCTTTTTCTCATTTTACTATATTGGGCATAGCAACTGGGTTTGAAGAGGTTTCTAATATCAACGTGAGCTCGTAGTTCAGAACAGTGAGCAGACATGGATCCTTTCACAGTGGCTGTGAGTGAATATCTGTGCCCAGTTAGCTTGAATATTGGTCACCTGGAGTGGGATATGCCTTGGCATGAAGATTACTCAGACCTGCACTCATTTGCAAGGAGATTCCAGTGACTATTTGGCCCAGGCGTGAGCTTATTCCAGGTCTGGTCTGAGATATATAATTATCTGTAAATTGTTGTTGCTGCTGTTATTCAATCAGTTAGTTATCTGTAGTTTCCTCACTGCTGTAGCCCATTCTCAGCATCATATATATGCAAATCTGTCCATATTAGTTTCCAGTTTGAATATGTGTAAGGCTGTAGCTATATTGTAACATTTTATGACAGTAAAATTTAAGGAAATGAAACTCAGAATTTGATAATCAGATCAATGTATGAATGCCATTTTAAAGTCTATTATATTTTATGTAAACTATTTTAGGGCATATATAAGGCATAAATTAGGTTAAGTGGCATGGGGCGTCCCTTGTGGGCCCACCCATGCCTTTTTTTTATTTTAAAAAACTTTAATTTTTTATAAAAATGTATTTTTTTTGTTGTTGGGCCATAGGGTACTTCTAGAAGTACCCGGTACGGATGGGGGACGGCTGGGAAGTTTCAGGTACTTCTAGAAGTACCCTACGTCCCCTACCTTTTTCCAAAAGTCCCCTAGAAGTACCGGGTACTTGGAGGGAAAAAGGGGACGGCTAGGGGACGTTTCCTAGCCGTCCCCGCATCCCCGTTTCGTACCTGGAACGGGAAACGGCATAAAAACACAGGGGACACGTCCCCGTGGAGCATAGGGGATTAGTTCTCTTTTTCTTTGGCTGAGGCAAGATATTTTGCTGACGTGGGGGACAAAACATTTCATTATTTAACCCCCTTTATTTTGTTTTAGGCCCCATCATTCATATAAATGGCCCAAGAACCTTCCTTTCTCCAAAATTGGACTAAGGCCATTAAAGAGGAGGGGGCTTTCCCCACCCAAAATCTTCATTTGCCCATTATCTTCACAAGCCCCTACTATGGCAGCAAAAACCAAAAATAAAAAATAAAAATTAATCAGCTTGTATTTTATGCAAAAGTGGGCAAAGGAAATCACAACATTGCAGCTAAAAAATCATGCACTGTAAAATATCAAAACCATCAACAAACAAGATAGGGTGTGGACAACTAGGTTGATGGATCCCAACATATCTGGTGCAGCAAAAAAGTTGTTCACATTTCAGTCATAATAGGGCACAGTATCTAAGCCATATCGTACCCATATGTGTACCATGTATGCCAATACATGTACCAAGGGAGAGTAACAGCATATCCAGTAACCATGCTTATAAGGTGTTCAATTGTGCCTTATTCACCAACGACCATGATCCTAGGGTAAATGGTAGAGATAGTGGAGCAGATATTGTAAGGCTTGAGTTAAAACTTAAAACTAATAAAGGAAAGATAGCAGCACCATCAGTGGAATCAAGAGGTATTACTGTTTGCAAACCTCCATCTCTAGCTATAGAAGAAGCAACGAAGAAGAATCCCAAAATATTTTAGGCTAGTTTCTCTACTCCAAAGAAACAAAGATATCATGTTAATGTACGTGGATGAACAACACCTGCCAATGGGACAGCAAAGTTGAACCTGTTAAGATAATTCCAGCAAGGGAGCATATTATGGTAATACTAAGAGAATCCAAATCTTCAAGACTGATTTCTCTTGTCCAAATAAACTTTTTAAAAATATTACAGTCGCATCCATGAATGACAAACATCAGTCAATGGGACGCAAAGTGTCGCCACTAAGATACTGCCAGCAAGGTGGTGTATTATGATAGTGCCCACAGAATAAATAAATAAATAAAAAAAATAAAAAGTACAAGTAAACCCTAAGTCACCAGGTTCGAATTTGAATTTGAGTTCGGCAACATTGAAATTCGAATGAAATTCGACAAGGAAAAAATTCGAAAAGTATAAAATTCGGATTAAATTCGCCTTATGCAATTTTTTTTTAATAAATATAACTATAAGTAATATATCCATACATTTGTCTAAATTACACTATATATTAAATTTTTATTTTAATCTTAAAAACAATTACAATTTTACTTTTATTATAAAAAACAGAATATACTTTTACTTTTAATATAATACAGTTTTGTGAATGTTAATTAGTAAATAATAAATATATTATATAATAGAATAGAGTTTTAAATATAATATAATAGTAAATAGTAAATATTTTAATTTATTACACAAATTAATTTTTAATATAAATTTAATTATTTAAAAAAAGAAAATCTAAAATCTAAACAAAACATACGGGAAGCTTATATTAAAATAACAATAAATAGTAATAGTATTATAGATTATAAATTTATTATAATACAAATATATTAAATATTAATTTTGAGTATAAATTTAATATATATAAAATAATAAAATCAAATATAAATAAAAATATATAATATTATATAACTAACCCTTATAAAAAAATGCATGACACAAAAATTGCAAAAAACAATGGCGACAGCCTAACTAGTTTAGTGACGCGGATGCGACGGCCTACCTTGCAGGTTTAGCAATGCCGACGGTGAAGTTTGCAGGGCGTAAGAGGATTTCGTGCAGGGCGTGAGAGGATTCGGTGTAGGCGTGACTATTTTGTGCAAGGCGTGAAGATTTCATGCAGGGAAAAGGGCATGAAGATTTCCGTGCAGAGAAAAACGCGTGAAGATTTCGTGCAGGAAAAGGGCGTGAAGATTTCCGTGCAGGGAAAAGGGCGTGAAGATTTCCATGCAGAGAAAAACGCGTCTAAAAACCCTAAAAATTCACTTTATAAAAATGTATTTTAACTTAAGTGAGCTTTCTTTTCTCTGTACGAATTTTGGACGAATTTAATCGAATTCCATGCAAATTTATCACATTCGACGAATTTCAAATTTTAAGGTTGAAATATGCCGAATGCGGTGACTTAGAGTAAACCTATGTTGTGGTTTCTTGGAAATTATGTAAACAAAATATTTTCCCTGAACTTATGTGAAGAACCCTTCTGGCTCAACTTCAACCCTGATGCTCAAACTGATAGTTTTTTTGTGTTTTGAAGGTTTTTGATTTTTTTGAGGTTTTTGCATATATAAAGCATAATGCGATTTTGAAAGAAAATGCTTTCAAATTTTAAATAAATAATACAGAGCTAAAAATGATGGAATCCAATCGATATGTTGATGTCAAGCTATTTATTGATCCTCTTGAGTGCTTACAAAGCACCTAGATAACATGCATAGTAAAAAGCAATTACTTTTATTCAGGAAAACCTGGTTATTGCAGCCGCCATTAATGATGAAGATTTGAGTACGGCAACCTTCAGACAAGCTTTCTCCAGTCTCGTAATTGATGCAGACCACTCCAAAGATAAATGCATCCCATCTTGTGCAGGAAAATGACCAAGAATCAAGGCGTCCAAGCTAGGATAAGAAGTACGGCCCTCATGCTGGTTGGTACGGCCTCAAAGCAGCAGCAATAAAAATTCCGTACACTCTTGGGATTAATGCCAGATGTAAACCACCCAGTTGCTCAAGGAAACACTGTCTCTAGATATTTATTAATTCAAACCTTAAATGACAAGTTCTCAATATGCTCTGTAATAACTTCTGGATGAAGCTATTTCTCTGACAGGCAATAAATCAGCTGATATCTCACAGCCTCTGAACTGCAGACACTGAAGATGGCTCGTTCTCCAATGCAGAAGAAAACGGTAAACCCTAGGCTTCGTTCTCTGGAAGAGGAATTCTAGAAATCAATATAATAATCATTCATTATGAAGTTTTCATTAGTGAAAACCTTATATTTCCTCAAGAGGGTCGACTTCTCTCAAAAAGCACCATTTAAAATAAAGATTGAATTTCACTTTTAATAATTCCATAGTTTGGGTGTCCAAAATAATTATAATTAATAATTGAACTTGGCCCCCTTTTAATGATGGTCGACCCCTTCCATAAAGTCACTTAAGTTATAATATTTAATTATATTATAACTTTATAATATAAACTTCAACTTAATTAATATTTATTTTGGCAAATAAATATTAATATCTCTCTCAATATAAGTCCAATTAGCGAACCGTCTGAAGCCGGATGATAAGTAACTGAAACTGCATATGACCAGACCATACTACTAGAAATAGCAGGGGTGCTCCGTTGAGTGTCTCCACTTACTAAAAATAGTAAGTCAAGCAACTCATGTCCAAACGACTCCGAACGAAAGCCAAACTAAATGATTCTGCCAACTGAAGCCAAGCCAAGCCTCAACAAGACCCTCTATCCACCCTATCAGCCTACGAGGGTCACATAATAGGCTAATCTCATGAGTTGAGAGATGTCAACTGGAAGGGGACATTACAACTTACAAATGCACGATTAAGCATGAACAAGCGTACACCTTCCACATACAAATTAGTAGGTTCTAGAACACCATATCCACAACGGTACAAAGCATATATATGTATCTTAAGAATAAAGCCTCCACGTTTGCAGACTTAGCAAAAAATATCACACCACACATATTCAGCAGAGACTGTTTGTTCATGTTTATTTAGGAAAAGATATTTCTTTGTGTTCTAAAAAGTTTTCTATATCATGTCAAATATAAATTTTCAACAAATTCATAATCAATACAAAAAGAAAAAGTTTTTAAAAAACTACCCCATAAGATGTTTAACTGCCCTAGCCTACTTTGCATTCAAATTGAATTTGTGCCCCGGAAGATTTCAAACCAGATTAAAGATATTTTGGCTCGACACATGATTGATTATTTTCTCTTTGAAACATTCAAAATAATCCAGAGAATGTTAAGCCTACCTTTGTCAAAAAGAGCCTCTCTGCACGTTGCTGACAGGTACCACCTGTCTTCAACCCCAGTGCTGCCAATGCCTGAAATAAGAAAAAAGATGCTTCATAAGGCTTTCTTCCAAGCGAAAAAAATGCATTATCAAAACATGCTAACCAAAGCAAGAAGTTAATTTAATGGAATGAAGAATCCCATGTTCTGCTCTCGAGAGAAAAGCACATATTACACAGATCATAATGTACAAGGAATACATTTGAAGACGCTGCTGTCAAAAGTCTGGGAGACAATTATGGGATGAAATAAAAAGATTTGCACTACATATTTATTTTAATGTAGCCATTAGGATAAAATAGAAAACTATTTCAATTGCTTAAGAAGGATTCCCTCCAGAATCCATTCCTGCAGAGTATTGCCAAAAGAAATCACATAGAAACAAAATAAGATTAGAACAGACAAAATTTAATTTGATGTGCACAAATCTGTGCAAGCAAATTCAAATAGGGGGGCCAGATTTGAAATGTCTCAAAATTGAGGGAATACGGAGAGGGAACTCGTTATGCAAAAACAAATGAAAACATTCTCAGAAGAAAATTCAAAAACAAAAACCTGGGACATACACATTCATATCATATTCAATTCTGAGTTCCTTTCCAACTCAGAAGAATTTTTTTTACATTTCACAACCCACTAATGACAAGCTAATAGTTTTACTTTTCTAAAGATCATGCATCCAACCATAAAAAGGAAGTTAGAATAGTATCTGGAAGTCAATGACAGACACAATCACAACTTACCAAATATAGTTTTTAGGAATTCCTCCAAAGCATTCAGCATTGTAAAATAATCAAACCATAAATTGAAAATTGAAGCAGAGTAAAGTAAATTGGGATTAAAGATGTCAATTAATATAAAACAGATATTACATATCATGTGCAAGGCCACCTCCAATTTAGCCATAGGAGTACAACTGTAAAGAAACATTGCAAATAGACCACAATTAATCATGTCTGATGCAGTTAAGCAAGGTTCATGTACATCATTATTCACTACAATTAAGTTTTCCAAAGATATACTTGAGATACCTCATATAGATATTTGGAAGTAACTCTTTAAAGATAATCAATAAATGACCATATGGTGTGAAATGATCCTGCTGTTGCAGAATCAAACTTGCAAAAATTTGCTTCAGGAACACCTTGTCTCAGCAAACTAACTTAAATATTACTTAAGGTAAACACCACATGTTAGATTTTCAAACAATCAGCAGTCAGGTCGCAAGCATAGATCTGCAAAGCCAGTAATAAATGCAAAACCAACACAGCAGTTTGAACCGCAAACAATCACTGCATAACCCTTTAAATGATTTGCCCAGAAATTACATCTAGACGTACAATAGTGTGGCTGAATCTTAGCACTATCAATTTAGGCTGCAGAAAAGTGATTATCAGAAATAGATTAACTTGTATAACAGAATAAGATACAAGAGTTAAAATGTAAATATCCCATTTAAGGTACAGTGCATAACATAGACAAGCCCAAGCTCTTCAATGAGAAACCATCAATTTCTTCATATCTGACCACGAGAATCTTTATTCATCTAAAATTCTTTTAGAAATGATTACAATCAGCTCTCTTATAATGCAGGTGGATAGAAGACCAAAAAGGAAGTTTGATGGCATTTACCTTCCTTGAATAATCAATGACCCTAAACTGCTCACTTAACTACATGCATGGAATCTTGACTGAATACTAACTGAACTTGATTTTACAAATCGAATGCCAACTAGATGTAACTGACTTTGACTCAACTTATCTTACATGCAGCTAACTACCAACTTGGATTAGCCAGCTCCTCCTATAATATTTCTTCCTACAAAAAGTGTTGCCTTATATTTTCAATTATATGGGTTTTGTGGTTTCTATTCCTAAGGCTTCTTGTTCATTATGAGTCTACCCCTCTGAATTTGGTTGGCTCCCTATCAGTTAGGTGTTTCAAGATGTTGTGAGGCATCCTTGGCAAGAAAACTATTCCACTAAATTAGGTACTCTGTCTGCAGGCACTTGTCTCAGGTTGCAAGGATCAAATGAGGAATTAATATCAATTCACACTCATCATCCAATGGGGATATTTTGGTAGACTACCTACTCCACTTACCTCCCTCAGCATGAATTCATAATACATCCCATTTCTCTTTGCTGAATAACTCGAGTGTCCATAAAATTTGGGTGAAAAATCTTCGTAAGCCCTTACTGTTGCAACTTGAGAAAGACTTGACCTCCCACCTTAAATTCTCTCTCAAAAGTGTGACAATCCACTAAGATCTTCATCCAATCATGTGTCATCTTCAAATGTTCCAAATTTAAGTCTCATGTTATCACTACCTTGGTCTCCTATAGATCCAAAATAATCAATGAAGGCAGGCTATAACTGTAGAAATTCTCAAATGGAATCATACCTATATACATTTGGTATGTGGTGTTGTACCAATTATCAACAAAGTGTAAACATATGAACAGGTACCCTGCAAATCAATTACATAATTACAGAAATAACCCTCAATGATCTTATCAACAATCTCTATCTGACTACTATTCTGAAGAAAATAACTTGTGCTGAAGAATAGAGTAGCATCTGTAAGCTCAACAGTTCCTTCCAGAAATTGCAAGTAACTTTAGATCACAATCACTAACCATTGTCCTTATCAACCCATGCAATCTGTAAATGTTATCCATAAAAATAATTACTAGCTAATGCGCTTTGCAAGTAAAATCAAATGCAATGAAATTAAGTAATTGATTAGTCAGTTAAAAACTAAATAAATAAAACCCTTACCATTGACTTTCAATAAGCCAATAATGAAATCTGTGTTAATCCATCTCCATTTATCATTTGGAATAAGAAGAGGCTGAAGTAATCTACAGTTAGATACATTTTAATCCTTGTTCTATTGCCATTGTCACATATGAAACAAAATGTCATACATCACTCTTTAAACCCTTCCACTTGTACATATTCCTACTGACAGTGAAGAGTAGAATTCGGCTATGCTTTCTAATTTGATTTTTGAATTCAAACTAAGGACCACTCTATTATCATAGGAAACAAGCCCATTTCAGAAAGTATACTTGTTCTTGCTGCGAGCTGCCTGTTGATCTTCTAATAAAGGGGCCACTTCATCATCTTTTCAATACTCCTCCTCAATTTCATAATACCAATCAAGTAGAGCGACAAAGATGGTGTTAAGGCCCAGAATTTTGTAAAGGGCATTGATTATCATATTTATTTTAGCCCTTACAATAATGAATTTCAGAATTATTTGCTTGAAGCTTGCACACTCACTTCCCCTGCCACTCAAAAAGACAACACTGGGAAAGAAACTACTGCAGTCTGCACGCTGCTAAAATCAGTTCAGACAGTAAAATGCCCACAGACTAAACACTACTTGAATTTCAATAAGGCACACATGGCCACAGGCATTTCTTTTTCATAGATAAAGAGGAGTCTCTCCTCGCCCAATTTCAGACTTCCAAAGGCTATGGACGTCCTTTGATGTATTAGTACTGTAAAGCAACACATTCAATAATAAAGGAGACCAAGAAATCTAGAATGCCATGAATAGGATGAGTGTGCATTACCCCTTTCAACTCCTTGAAAGTTGTTCTAGCGACCTCAAATTGAGTCTTTGTCAAATCTGTGAGGGGAGATGCTAAATATAAGAACCCCTTGACGAACCTCTAATGCTGGCTAGTCAATCCAAGGAAACTTTGTAGTTGTGTTAAACTTTTATCTTCTGTCTAGTTCCATATGACTTGAACCCTTGTATAACCAAACTTGACCACATCACTGTTGATGACGCATTCAAGAGAATAATTCATGAACTGTGATGATGCATTTGCTATCTTTGGCAAAGAGCCTTTGTGTTTCCCTGGTAATCAAGATAGTGTATTAAGTGCTGCAAGTCTTACCAAAATATTGTAAGAGATAATAAGCATCAATCTGCATAATTAAGGTTGGGATACCTCATCATGGTGGACTTGCATGTGCAAATTTAATGGTACCTTGATCTTAAATCAATTTTGGGGAGGATAACTGCACTAATCAGTTCATCAATCAACCCTTGGAAATGGTAATTGGTTCTTAATTTTGCAATTATTAAGAGTGTAACAAACAATACACATGCAAAATGATCCATCTTTTTTGCATGCTAGTACCACTGGGGCAACAGATAGGCTTTCCCTCTGTCTGATGCATCCCATTTTTTACAATGTTTTAACAACCTTTTCAATTTCATCCTCAAATACTTTCAGGTGTCACATGTCAGTAAGGTGCTACTATGATCAGTTTGATAGGCTTCTCCAGCTCTATGATGTGTTCATGAAATTTATCATAAAGTAAGTGTTTACGAAGCTCTTCAAACATATCTGCAAACTGATAAAATAGATCATGTACTGCCTGTGTTTACACAGGTTTTGCTGGTCTGTTTGATTGTTGTAGTCCCTTAAAGGTACTGCATTGGACTTTATATAAAGAGGTCCCTTCTCTGAGTTATTTCTGGATTTTCTGCATTGATTCTACCATCCAGAGATTTGAGCACATGAATTTGGTGTTGTCCTGAGTCATGCTTTGTAAATAGTATAAATAAGTGTTATTTTGCACTTAATTCTAATGGTAATTCTCACACCTACATATTGCAAAAGTTGCTATTCACCAAATATTCATGACTATTATTCCAAAATAATTACTATGCCTATTTCACTTTTAATTTATTGTTGATGTATTATTGGGCTTTATCAATTGAAACTGAACAATTATGGAAAGCTTTGTATTGCACTAGGTGTTAGATCAATAGTTGTACCTTTGAATGCAACTATCATATTTTAACATATAATATCATGTGTGTGCTTGAATCTATCCACCATGTATAGTTACATTATTTAGTCTTCGTTTTTAACTAAATAGTTCAAGTGTCTAGTCTTAGGATTTATTTTCATCCAAAGAGTATAAAATCCTTTGCTGTGTGTTGAAAAAGAATCTCAACCTTTTACCCTAAGAAAACCCAAAAAACTACACATATAAAAAAAATTCAACATGAATGTGAAATCTCCAAAAACACGTAAAAATTGTAAATTGCAAGTACATATTGTTCATCGTAGGCTATTTTTTATTTTATAAGGAGCTTCCACTTTTAATTCAAAGAACAATTCTACTACATATGTGTTTTGTTTTGTGTTGCACTAAAAAGTGCCAAATAAAACTCCAATATACACATGGCATGGCTTCATCAAAGTACCCCCAATCTAATAGCTTCCATTGACCTTTCAGTTCCTCCTATAGTCCATCAACAAACAAGTAAGCTCGACAAGTCATCGCTTGACATAAAACATGCATGCATAATCTCCACAACTTTATACTATACTCATCCACTAACTCATTCTATCTCTAGCATTGAATACAAAGTTAAAAAAACTTCTCGTTAATTTCCCTTTTTGAAGACAACAGTAATCAGCTCAATAAATTCTTACAATATATTGACGATCCCCCATACCCAAGTTGTAACCATGTCATCCATAGATACAAGACTCACAAATATTCAGCAAGTCTTGAGGCATGCAAATGAAAATGAGGTCCAAGGACTCATGACTTAGGCACTTGCCAAGTTTGATTAGACTTGTTGAGTCCTATTGGGTAGACTCAATCACAACAATAGGAAGTAAACAATAGAATAAAGGTAAAAAATAAAAAAACGTAAAACCTAGTGCCTTAACATGGCCTCTAAAATTCTAAAAGCACACTCATTTCACTTGCAAGCACAATTAATTGAAAAAATATACATTGGAGCCAAAATCACATGCCATTGAAGAAAAAACTAGCAAACAAGTTGAGGCAAGCATCTATGTTCCAAGGTGTTTCAAGGACAAAGGCAACGGGACAGTAAGGGATATGTTTCAAGGATGGCAGTCCAAGGGCCCCTCTTTTGGGACATATATATTTATATATATATATATATATAGAGAGAGAGAGAGAGGTACTCAAATTTCTACTAAAACAATGACGGGCAATGTCTGCAAAAGACTGCATGTGTAATGTCCCCTTTTCCTAGGTAGTTGACAGATGCAATGGTTAGTCTACCAACAGGTCCCTGTAGGCTAACATGGTGTTTAGGGGGCCCTTTGAGGGTGATCTATGGCTCTTCATCAGGCTTTTTGGTGCTTATTTCAGTACTCTTCAGCTCAGTGTCCCAGTTTGTTTGTGGTGTGCCTTCCAAAGGCCATTCAGGACACTTTTACCCACACTATTTTTAGTAAGTCACTTGGATGTGTTGCTCTTACTTACAATTTATAGTAAGTCATGGTATGGTCAGCTGGTATCACACCTATATCTGGAAAGTTGATGGATTACTCCCATGAGTTGATATTGGTACTTATCGGGGAGCTAATGATTTAATTTATATTATTAAAATTAATCCAGTTTAACTTTAATAATATTAATTACTATGGATGACTTTATAAAATGGTATTATAAGGGGTTTAAAAGGTGTTATGAGACATTTGCATAAAGTATTATTATTTTAATGTTTAACCCCTCAACTTTTTGAGTTGAAATATTTAAATGACCATCAAAAGCAAATATTATTTAAAAAGCATTAAATGGCCAAGTGGGACATGGGTTTTTGGTGAAGCATAAAAAGCAAACTTCATGCTTTTTCCATTCATTCTTGTTAGCACAAATTTTGAGAAGCGCTGAAGCAAGCGTTTGCTGGTTGCGAAGCCATGGCTTTTTGAGGACGAAAACCCTTAGGAGGAACAACACGATGCAGGAGTGAAAGATCTCCCAAGCCTGCATGCAAACAATTCTATTTCAGGGGTTGTGCATTGTGCTTCAATATTACTTAGAAAACTTACAATAAAAGATTCAAGTGTTGCCTGGTGATCATATTTTAATATTTATATCTGCAATGTACAAAAAGATTTCAATACCCATGGTTTGAATACTTCATCAAGATATTAGTAGGCTTGTTGGCTGATCATTGATTGAAAACATATTGCAGATTTGGAGTTGGCAAGGATTAATATTATTTGCTAGCTTGGCCGCCATACTCAGAGGGATCCAGGGTTTGGTCATGGTACTTTTGTTACATCCCACTTGTGCCCTAGCTATTTTGATGTTGTGCCCTAGATATTCTAGAATTGTGCCCTAGTATCTTAATGTCGTTTCTCAATCATGTATGTATATATATATATGTCATTACTTAGCTTGTTGAATGGAGATATACAATGTATATATAACTAGTTTAATTAAGTTTATTTGATAGATGTTTTCATGTTTACATAGATGCAAATGCAAAGATGTAATGAGATATCGGACTAGCTACTTGCTTTTGACCTAGTGATTGTAGGAAATATCGCCTTTGAGAAAGGAGGAAAAGTATCATCAGGTATGAGGGGTAATGGAAGAGAAGTCTAGTGCCATCTGAAACCGAACCTGTAAGTTTGTGCCTGTTATTTGAGTAGGGATTGGAACTACAAGTCTAGAGTTGTCAGGTAAACCACAAGGTTGACCCTAGGTGTTAGGATCACCTCACCTTTGTTGTTCGTCATGTAGCATCACCTTGTTATTTCTTTTGAATTTAAAATTAAAATTTAATCTTTAAAGGACCTTGTCTTTTGGTGAACATTTAAATGGCTCTCGTAAATATTTAAATAAATGATCAAATATAAAAGACTTAAACTTAATATCTATCATTAATTTCAAACACATTTATTTAAAGAAAATGGAAGAAATTACAAATAACGTTCTTATTTAAAGGACAATCGTCAAATGTTCTTATTATTAATACTTGAAATAATAATCTTTATGCATTAAATAGGGGTGAGTAATTTATATTTTAAAGGCATTTCTTATGTAAATACTAATGCCTTATTTTCATATCAATATGAAGATAAACCATTTTGTCGCGGGCTGCATTAGGAAGCCCAATTTTCACATTGGTGGCTATTCTTGAATTCTCTTTGTTAATTGCTCTTGGGTAATGTTAAGCCACGACAAGATAATTTATGGTAGTAAATCGGAAGGTTAACATTGGGCTCTTTTAAATGCCTTTGTGATCGTGGAAGAGTAGCGAGGTAAGGTGGCCGACACTTCACAAAACGTGAGGTGAGATAAAAACTCGCGCTAACTATTCTTTTTAGGAGATCTTTCATCTCTCGGAGCAACCGTTTTCTTGGCAAGGGATTGGGCTCATTCGGAAGAGAGGTTTTGAAGATATTAATTATAGTTTGGTTTTGGACGAGGGTTGGTGAATATGAACACTATCAATGCTTATAGAAGGGAGTCGTTCTTTATAAATTAGGAAGAAATACCTCAGTCTGAGAAGAAGGATAGCTGAAAATCTGCTTAGGTGGAGGAAACATGCAGTCATGGCTCGTTGTTGAAAAAGAAGTCTTTCTGAAGAAGCCTTCGTTCTCAAGTTTTTCATAGGAATTTCAACCAATCATTATCTCAAGCTTCGAACAGGCAGGTAACCCGAAGCTAAGCCTTTTATGTCGGTGTTTTGTAGCTTAAGTAAATGTTGTCTTGGTAGCGGTATGATAATTAAGATTCATCATACCATGGGAAAACTTATTTATGATTCTTTGAGCTAGATGCACTGAATCTTGTCTTTGGAATTGATACTGACCAAATTTTGAACATCGTAAATGAACCATCGAGACTTTATTGAATAAAAACAGTCTCTGGTTTTTCCTTCCACTATTCTTACCTTAGTTTGAAATATAACAGGAAAGACTTATAAGAAGCTTTTAGTGATGACTTTGGCAGAATACTGTCACTTTGAGAGAATCTTTATTATTCTTACTATACTTCTTGATTGTAGCTTTGCATGTTGTAGTTGCCATTAAAATATGAGGTATTAAAACTTGAAAGAAATATGTTTTCCTCTAACTCCCTTATACAACAGAGTAACTGTCAGCTAACTAGTGAACCATGTTGTTCGCTTGAGTCCATGGCAATCTGTTCTTGCATCATTTCGTAAATGCTAACGATTTACCAAATTTAGATATAATGCATGCATGTTGGAATACATGAAAGAGTACGGGTGATTACTTAACCTAGGTATAATATATTCATTTCTTTACTCTATTAAAGGTTTTGTTTATAGTTATTGGGCCAGTCATGAGATGGCCTTGGATATATTCTTTTCTTGCGAGTTTATTGGATGCCACCATAACCTTTGAGTTAATTGATTCCAGTTACTAAGTTCTCGAAGTTATTTGACCTTGAATGATTCCTTACTGATGAATAATGAATTAGTACCACTCCTAGACGAGTCTTTAAAGGAAAAAGTGGCAATAGTGAGCGAGTATGCTCTCATGTTATATGAACTCTTAATTAATGAAGGTTAAAATTTCATTATATGAATCTTGCCGAGTAGGATGATAAACTTGACTACATGACTTTATCGTGTTGCGCTTATTTAAAACCTTGGCCAAGGTGATGCTACTACCTAATAGTGTCAGTAAGTTTTTTTTGTCCCAGATACGCAACCCAATCAGAGGTCATACTAGTTAGGAGTTGCCTATAGTGTATGGCCGACTAGGGATTGTGTAGGGTCAAACACCAGTCTTAGATGGTATTTGAATCTCTCTCCATTACTTCTCTGCAAAGGGTCGGCCCTTTCCAGTAGGAAATGGCACGGGGTACTAGCAAGTCTGTGGTTGGGTGGAAAAGCACCCTAATGATATTTTTTCCTCCTCCAGTTTCAGCAGTAAAAGATGGTTAAAGTTCCAGATGGAATAGATGGATTCAAGGAAAACTGTAAACTCAAACTCTTTGTATCTATGTAATCGTTACTTACTTTAAAAGTTTTCCTTTCAATTATTTTTCGTGCGTTTCAAATTAAATCAGATTAAATTTATTGTTCTTTCAATACTTTTTTAGAAAAAAAATATTGCTGCTCTGTATCAGTTAAATTATGCATTTCAGTTTATGCAAGTTTATATTTGGATTACATGTTGCACTTTGATTAGTTGCTTAGTTATAGTATGTTACAGCTTCCCTATTCACAATTGCGCCTTCAAACTTCAAACTAGGTGAAGGGTTTTGAAGGATTCATTTCTGCAGGACATTATGTACTGAGTTTGTATTTATCATTGTGGAGGCGTGAGTATTGAATGGAGATCTGAGCATGGAGTTTCTGCAAATACTACATTGTCTTGCAGCTATTTACCATTCCAAGGCAGCGGTTGGTCTATATCCTCATTCCAGTCTGCAACACAAGGGGAGCGTAGGAATTTCTGAGTTCATAAGGCCATGGCAGTGATGCATAGAGCTGAACATACCTGCTAGGCATTGACAGACTTGCTGGGCGTGATTTCCTGCAGAGGGCCGCCTGCCATGTGGTTGAGCATTTATATTTTCTGCTATGAATTAGATCTGCCAGCCATGACAGTATATCAGGCGCTGCTTTCACCTGGGAGTCTACCAAAATTGGTATTTAATGTTGTGAATTGTTACTTGAATATTTTGAATGTATTTTTTCTGAGTGATGCCACCATATCAATCTATGTTAAGCTTGGTTTCAGTTGTATCAACATTGCTGTTATGATATATCACAGTTATGAATTACTTGCATAAAATGGTAAACCTTGAATACTGAAGTAACTGCCTGGAAATGCTTTAGTCTCAGTCCTTACCATGCTATTTGTTTGACAAAATGTCCCATATGTCAAACTGAAAATAATTGAAGGAGAAATCTCAAAATTTAAAACTCAGATCAGGGGTGGGACATTTCAGCACGCCAACCACATTCCACAAAAAATGGTTTGTACTTCTCACAAAATACCCCATTGTACCAAACCCTAAGTTACTAGTTCCCGGGGTTTGGTTTGTTGATGTTCTAGCAACATCGGGCTACTTCTTCCAGACCTGCATATGGAGATAATTCAAATGGAGCGTAAACGGCTATTTGAATTATATTTATTCTTACTCCTGGCCAACTTGGAGCAAGTGTAGAGACACGTCTTTTGTTAAATATGCATTTAATTAATGGAGACGATTTAATGAAAGAGATGTCACTTGATAAAAGGCACGATTATTTATGGAGGCCAACTTCTTGTTTGCAATGGATATGCCTCTTGGATGAGGCCGACATGTTGTCTTTGGAGAGTCACGTCTCTTCCCTCATGTTGTATTTATATTCATTCGTTTGGTCATTGTGATCATCCAATTTTCAGCATTCAGTTCATTTCATTATCACTTGTCTCAAGTGCGAATTCATTATAGGAGCAGTGCGAGTTCATCATATGAGCAGTGCGATTTTGATAAAGACTTCAGTTTTGTGTTAGCAGATTATATGTGATAAAGATCTGTGTTTGCATCATCTGTTGGTGCATTATTTTGGCCTCTCTTATTGGCCTCATTTGTACAAGTGTTTTCTCTTCAAGAATCAATATATAAGAGATATATTAGTGCTGGGTTTTTTCTCCCTCTTATATGAGGAGGGTTTTCCCAGGGTATCTGCTGTGTACTGTGTCTGATTTTGAATTAATTTTCTGTGCATTAAATCTGATCTTAAAACTAACATGGTATTAGAGCGGGTTTTGTGTGAAGATCCGATCAGATTTGTGGATTTCATGGAAGTAATCAAATTTTTTCTTCGATCTAGTGATTCTCCCGTGCTTCTGTGTGTGCTCGTGATGCTCACGTCTCCGTAAGTCTTCACGACTCTTGTTCAATGCAGCATCAGGAATTTCCGCTTGGTGATAGGTCTTTCTCTTTTGTATTTGTTTTGTCACAATGATTCTCTGTTCGTGCGTCTCTTCTGATCGCTGGAGTTCGTGTGTGCGCGATTGTGCGTCTGTCTGAAAGATTTGATATTTCTTTGTGTGTATTTTGTCTCCAATCTATTTTTGTCAGGTGTTTCTTCTAGTGGCTGGTGATTGTTGTACTTGGAGCGACGGTTAAAGTCGTGTTTTGTCTTTGTCGGGATTTTATTTCATCCTCCATGCGTACTTCAACTTTGATTGGTTGAAATGAGATTTGGAGGCTCGATATTGAGATTGGTCACTCGAGCAAGTTCTTGGATGCCGGTATTGAGTGCATTCACGACGAGCTTGATATTATCTAACTTTGCTATCGGGAGATCTCTTTGGCATCAACTGAGCTACAGGTCTTTCACATCACAGTGATACTTTACAAAAGGTCCAGAATTGCCATTCACAAGGGTGTGCTTCAAACCTGGCTTCGGTCACGAGCCTACATTGTTTATCGAGCGGTATTGATAGTAATCTGAGTTCAGGTGATTCGATGAAGTCAGGAAAAGCCTAAGCCGGTTTGTCTGTCAGGGCAGTTGAAATTAAGAGTTTGGTTATCATCTATATCATGGAATTATAGAGTCTTGAAGAACTGAATCAAGCTGGGTAGAATCTAGTTGTCCGCACATTACTTCATCGTGTTTATTCACTGTCAATTCCAAGTGAGTCGTGTGATGCGATCAAGGGAGTAGACGATCTCACCTTCCGGCTTTGGTTTGAAGTGACCTCAAAGTCATTCGTGAGATTGGTGCGGGCTTTAGGAGACATTGGTTTTGTGCGACGCCACTGCTAAGGGCGGAGCATATCGCACTATTGAGATCTAATACTCCCTTGGGTGTGCGTGCTTACGAATGTTTGTTGCTGGATATAATAATCTACTGTTGGTTTATTCAATATATATCTCTACCTGAAACATCTAGTGGAGAACACGTTTTGAGAAGGAACTTCTACTTATGTGAGATATATGAGAAGCAAAAGTTGTTTTTTAGCATTCAGGAATAAAATTAATACAGATCTCAGGAAAAGTGCAGACCTGAAAAGGAGAGCCTGTTTTCGTCAAGATAAGTATTATTTTTGTTTATTCTTCTGAAATCTAGGGTAAAATTTCAGTTTGCTAAGTTATGCCTTTTTGACATTGGTTATTTGGATCATGTGTGTTTAATAAAGAGATATCGCGGTTTCTCTTGAATTAACATAAGATCCTTTGGAGATTCAATCTATTCATGCTAGTTGCGAAGAGACTCAGAAATGGAAGAGAACTGCGATTTCGATGGTGATTAGTTGACCACATCGATATCATTCTCTAATGCATGAACTGTGATAGAACCTTGAGCTCTTGGAGAGAGTTGGTTTTACATGAACTGTGATAGTAAGCGAGTTGCATCTGTTTTATAATCTGGTGGATTGCAGTTGGAAACGGAGTGCATTATAAATTTGAATGGTCAAAGACCATGTTCAAATTTAAAAGGGCCTGTGTTCAAGCCGTGAAGGTTGTGTACTAATCCGAACGCAAGACTAGCGTATCTTACTATGTCCAAGAGATAAGTATTTTTTATACTCTTAAATCTGAGATGTATTTCGATTTGCTGAGTTGTGTAAATCTGACATCATTTGTTTGGATTGCGTGTGACCAGTAAATGGTGATCATTGGGATAAGATTCTTTGGAGTTAACAATTATTCATTACAAGTTGTTTCATGCTAATTTCTGAGTGACTCTGAAATAAAAGAAGAACCAAAATTACGACTATGATTGATTTTCTATATGCATGAATTGTGATAGAGCCTCGATTCTTTGAGAAGTTTGGTTCTATATGCTGACTACGTAATGAAATCTGTGTAGATTGTCTTTTGTTATGCTGAGATTAGCTCTTCTGAGAATAGTAAGAAAAACAGCAATGAAGATGAATGATGAATTAATTATCAAGGATTAATTAAGGAGATCTTGATTTCAACGAGATAAGTATTGCATATTTATTCTTCTAAAATCTAGGGTAAAATTTCAGTTTGCTAAGTTGTGCCTTTTTGACATTGGTTATTTGGATCATGTGTGTTTAATAAAGAGATATCGCGGTTTCTCTTGAATTAACATAAGATCCTTTGGAGATTCAATCTATTCATGCTAGTTGCGAAGAGACTCACAAATGGAAGTGAACTGCGATTTCGATGGTGATTAGTTGACCACATCGATATCATTCTCTAATGCATGAACTGTGATAGAACCTTGAGCTCTTGGAGAGAGTTGGTTTTACATGAACTATGATAGTAAGCAAGTTGCATCTGTTTTATAATCTGGTGGATTGCAGTTGGAAACGGAGTGCATCATAAATTTGAATGGTCAAAGACCATGTTCAAATTTAAAAGGGCCTGTGTTCAAGCCGTGACGGTTGTGTACTAATCCGAACGCAAGACCAACGTATCTTACTATGTCCAAGAGATAAGTATTTTTTATACTCTTAAATCCGAGATGTATTTCAGTTTGCTGAGTTGTGTAAATCTGACATCATTTGTTTGGATTGCGTGTGACCAGTAAATGGTGATCATTGGGATAAGATTCTTTGGAGTTAACAATTATTCATTACAAGTTGTTTCATGCTAATTTTTGAGTGTGACTCTGAAATAAAAGAAGAACCAAAATTACGACTATGATTGATTTTCTATATGCATGAATTGTGATAGAGCCTCGATTCTTTGAGAAGTTTGGTTCTATATGCTGACTACGTAATGAAATCTGTGTAGATTGTCTTTTGTTACGCTAAGATTAGCTCTTCCAAGAACAGTAAGAAAGACAGCAATGAAGATGAATGATGAATTAATTATCAAGGATTAATTAAGGAGATCTTGATTTCAATGAGATAAGTATTGCATGGTTAAATAATGTTCATGAATTTGTTATGTAGTTATTAATTCATGCTATAAACGTTGAGATAGTCAATCATGTATGCTTCTAGCAATGGTACTTCTCTTCGAGATAGTTGAGTTCCATGAACTATTAGTAATCTCTTCTTAATGCTTTCAGGACGGACCAAGAAGCGAAAGAGATTGCTTTCAAGAAGAGCTTGATGCATCCTATAGGTTGAAGAATGGAGACACATCTTGCAGCCATGGGACTGAGTGGATGGCTGAAGACATCTCTTCGAAGAGGAAGAATTAACCTTCAAAGGGAGTTATATGACTCGCTGAGAATAAGTAAGGGTTGCAATGTTGCAGGCTAGATGCTAAATCCTTGAAGTACCCCTTCAGCAGTTGAGATAATAATTTCTCAAGTCAGTCAACCTGGATTTAACATTGGTAGCTCCACAAACCTATTCAGAAATAGAGTGTTCTGGGATGAGGTCGAGGAGGTCTACCCTGAACTCTCTACTATACCAGAGGTGTGCACTGAGGCAAGTGTTGCAGGTAATCTTGGACGAAGAGGTCAGAAGGTTGATGCAAGTACTTAAAGATTCAGAGGGAGCCTACTAAACCTAAAGAAGATGGGAAGTATACTTAAGAGGTTTGGTATGATGGATTGCATATCCATGTCTACACCTATGGAGACCAACCTACATAAGTTGAAGGAGGCTGCATCTAGTTCAAACTTGGTGGATCCCACGATGTACAGGCAGTTGATTGGATCTTTGATGTATCTAGTTAAACACTAGACCAGATATCTGTTATGATGTGAGTACACTTAGTCAGTTTATGTGTGAACCGAGACGGATACATCTTGTTGCAGCTAAGCATATCCTGAGATACTTGCATGGCACAGTTGGATATGGGTTGAGATATTCTTCAGATGCTGACTTGGAGCTGCATGGTTATACTGATTCTGATTGGGCAAGATGTGTTACAGATCAGAAGAGTACCTTTGGTTGTTGC
>VDFB02271343.1:0-24524 GCA_007258455.2 Sequoia sempervirens
ACAAGAATAAATGAATGTTTTCCTAAGTTTAGAGGAGGTTTTGAAGAATCAACATCACAACATGTACAAGGTTTTCTTGATGTAATGGAAGATTGTCAAATAGTAGAGGAAGATGCTACCATGAAGTTTTTTGTAAGAACTTTAGAAGATACTGTTGAATATTGGTTTTCTAGTCTACCAATGCATTCCATATGTTCATGGAAAGAGCTTGAGAAATTGTTCATGGATGAGTTTGGTGAAGTGAATGATGAATGCTTGTCTGAAGAAAGAAATCTGCATACCCAATAATAATATGAAGAGAAATTTGAAAAGAAGGTTGAACCTGTGTCATACACTGATGCATTGTGTGATATAGAAAGGTTTGAGGATGAATCCATGATCTATGATTTTCATGAAGATTTTTTTTGCTATACCAACATGAAATAGACCTGATGAATCAAGGTGTATTGATGTTTTTTGTGAAAGACTTGAGCCAGGTCTAAGTACCATGCTAGTTCATTTGAGGCCCCCTAGTCTTAAATGTTTATATCAATGGCTATCAATAATTGAAGAAATGATAGAGAAGTATGAAACTAATATCCTAAATAGCTAATGTGATGGTACTTTTTCAAGACTTAATCACATAGATCTAGATGGTTTAGTAAAAGACAAGAATGATGCATCGTTTGGTGATGAGGAAGCTATTTTTGAACAACCTACAAAATAAGTAAACCCAGATGAAGATTGCAGCCATGATGGTCATGAAGAGATAGATGAAACATCTGAAGTTTCTTCTATTTGCTCCGAAAATATAGAAATAGACAATAGAATTTTTGTATTAGATGAAGGATGTAATGATGCAAATGAAACTGAAAGTATTTTCTCTTCCATGGACTTTGAATATACAGTTGGAGATCATGTTGATTCTGAAGTTTCATGTCTTCATGATGAGAACAATGGTGTTGTAAATGAAAGTTTGCAACTAGCTGATAAGCATTCTTGTATGGGTGATCATGATGATTTTAATTCTATTTTTAGCCCTAGTGACTGTGACTCTTCTCATGAGGAAGAGATATAATTAATCTCTTCAAGTAGAAAGTGCTCCAACAAGGAAAATAATGACAATATTTTTGAAAGCTCACAAGAACAAGATGATGGATATGAATTGAATATTTGGTTTGAAGAAGACATGTGCGATCAACAATGTAATGGTACAATTGGTCATGCCAATTCCACAAATAATTGTAGCATTGATGAAAGCTTTCATGATGATGAGAAAGAAGATCCTGTTGATTTGAAGAGTACTCTTGAGAATGCCAGTATATCAGATGAAAGTGATAGAGTATGCAGTGATTTTCAATCAGAGCAATCATGTGTGAGAAGATGTAATGAAGAAACCATTGATGTTTTCTCGTTAGATAGTGAAGAATATGACCATGTTGATTATTGCAATAGTGTGAACAAGGAAGGAGGCATGTATGCAATAGATTCAGTGGATGAATCGATTCAAGTAGTTGATAATGAGGAGCATGCATATGTTGATAATGATAAACATAGAAATCCTCTTTTTTTTTATGATTTACCCTTTTTTTTTTCATGTTGTTTCCTTTCAAGTTATCCCTGAATGTTTGCATGAGATCAACATTGAAGAAGTTGTACTTGATAGTGGAAATGTAGAGATAAATGTTAGTAGAACTAATGATGCTCTTCATGATAAGTTGGCACTTGAAGAACATGATTGTGTCAATCAAATGGATGCATATGATGATCTCTTTTCTGGATCGACAACTCATAGTTTTCCTCTTGAGCAGTATGCTTTATATTGTCATGTTGATGCAGCAGAAGGTGGTGTTGAATATGATACTTCTTGCAGTAGTGAATGTGTTTTAAATAGTCATTCTGAGGAATTTGTTGTAGAAGTAGTTTCTGAGCCATATGAACCTATAATTGAAACTTTTTCTTATGGTAACATATTGAGTGTTGACAACCTTTTCTATGAGCTTGAAGTAGGAAACATTGTTTGGGATGTTGATGCATTCTTTGAATGCTATGAATTGAATGTGGATAATGGACATGTGGATATTGATCTAAGTCTTGTTTTTAGAGCATTGAGGCATGTAATAATGTGATTAAGCTATGTTGTTGGGATGATAAAAGAATCACATGTGATGCAATTCAGTTGGATGAGTTACAAATGTGTGAGCACTCTTTACTTGACACATAGAAGGATTGCACACTGTTTTTGAAGGATGATTTCTTTTTTGACCTTCATCATTGTGAGGGAATTGGTAAATGGGATGAGACTATGTTTTCAAATAGTGTTGATCACTATCATCACATTTTGTCACTTGCCATAGAATCAGAAAATGGAATGAGTGGCAGTGATGCAACCTATTTCATTTGGTTTCCATGTGATAGTAAAGTTAAATTCAAAGGCAACTTGACCCATGATTTTGCAAAAAACAAAGTCACTCATATTGATGTGGTATGACAAAAGCATATATGGATTAAAAGGGATCAGCATTTTTAATAGATTGGTATTTGATAGGGGTAAGAATTGGCTTCCCTTTTCCATTTGGTGGTCTGGGGTTTCCAAATGAGGTTAAAAATTTGAAAAAATAAAGACTGTTGCCCAATGATTCTTGCACTTGGTATGCTCTCCTAGAGGATTCTGAATTCTCGCTTTGTTCACTGAGGAACAGACGTCCCCAGAAAGTGCCACTATTGGAACCTTCAAATTTTCAAATTTGAAGTTCCCATATTGAAAAAATTTCCTTTACACACTCATAAGTGCACTTGCAAAATCAAATTTGAAGTTCCCATATTGAAAAAATTTCCTTTGCACACTTAGAAGTGCACTTGCAAAATCTACCGAAGTGACCTACTTTGAAGGGTCACAATTTAAAGCCAGTTGATTTTCATGTAAAACCCTTTTGTGCACACACTCATTAGACATATGTGAACATGCTTGTCATTTTTTAGCTTCCCATGATGAGTTTTGATAGTTTTTTGAAAAGCGAAGCTCGAAGGTTCTGAAACCTTTTTGTTGTTTGCATATTGTCAATCCTGCAAAGTGGCCTCCTATTTGAGTTGATATCTTTATTTGAGTTGATATCTTGCAACTGGATGTTTGTCATGTCAAAAGGATTGTTGTTGTCCATTCTCCCTACATTCATTTTCTCCCTAGTCCATTTTCAAAGTCCCATGATCAGATTTGATATTTTTACTTGGTCAAAAATAAATGCAGTTTGTTCACTTTTTACACCTGCATTTTTAGAATGTTTCAAAGTGGTCATCTTTGACCCTTAATATCTTTTGACAAATGTGAATTGAAGAGAAGCCCTCTTGTGCACATATTCATTGTACCTAAATGAGCTAGTGTGTCCAGTGGAAGCCCCCCATAGGTTGTTTTGATATATTTTCAAAGTGGTGACTTTGAGAGCCCTAATTGGTTTTGAACAAGTGTGGTTACAAAAATGGCCGACTGAGCAACTTTGACATTGAATAAAATTCACCTTAGGATCTATTTTTACAAACCATCTTTTTCATTGCATTATGGAGTCAAATTTCTACACTCTTGTTCAATTTCACGCCTTCAGGATAAGTGTTAATGGGTTATTTAATTGCTTTCTGATCGCGACATGGCCAAAAATGGTGTCCCAAAAAGTTTTAACTTTTCAAAATTTAAGGAAAACCCATTTCATTTTTTAGTCTAAAACCTCTATGACTCTATTTTCATAAAAAATAGAGGTCATATGATGCATTATTTTAATACATTTCTGGTGCGGCGAGCATGTCCCAGGGGCCAATTTACAAAGGAGGTACCTGATTCTTGATGGCTGGGCGAAGTTTGAGGAAATGGGTTTTATGTAAATAATTGATCATGGTTGCACATAAAAAATCTCAGCTCCAGGTGTTCCGATTTTCCCGCAGTGAATTTTCTCCAAATGGGTCGTAGGCGTAATTAGAAGTCACAATTTTTAATAATGTTTCAAATATTCATAGTTAAAATATTTTGAATATTTTAAATATTGGGAAAATGGAAAGGGACATTTAGGGAAATTATAAAATGCAATTTCAAATGTTTTGAGGAAAAGCATGTTTAATTCTTGCTTGTGATTGGTTGAAAAGCAGCTTTCACTTGTGCACACAGAACTCATCACTGGTTTCAACTCTCTCTTCCATTTCAAATTAGAAATTAGTGATGGTGGTTGCTTCTCATCGCCCATTGCAAATTCCAAGGCTCTTTTCCTTAGTACATTGGTGATAGAGCAGGTTCTCAACATCTTATCACTCATCACGATTTCAAAACTTCTTCTCACATCTTATTAGCGATGGAGCGATATCACCATTTCTAGGAAATTTTTTTGATTGTTCTATGTTTTTCATCAAAGCTTTGGCACCTTTTGATCTTCATGGCGGTTCCCCTGAGGCATTTTGAGCAGATTCAAGCTGTTACAACTGAAGAATGTAATCACGATTTTGAGCTTCCAGGCATCTTTTGGGGGTCCATTTGAGCTCAAAATTATTGTTTTGTGCTTTAAATTCATCCCCTAACCATTCCCAATGATTGGGCGGAGCTTTTAAGTGTATTTGTGATGAATTTCGGGTGTCTTCAGCCATAAAAACGCCCCTACATCAAGAAAAACGACACAACTATGATTGAATTGGGAAAAATAAATTAGACGTTGTATGCACAATTTTAATGGAAGATAGGGTTGCTTGGTGCAACCAAATGAGAAACTTCATCCATCACTGATTTGAAGGTCTTTTGCCTTAGTGCATTCGCGATGCGCGATGCAATGTGCTACATATCTCCCATAGTTGTTCCATATTTCTTCTTTTATTTTTATTCGCGAGCAGTGATGAGATGGGATTCATATTTTTTATCGGGCATTGCTAATTGATTCTAGCTTTCCCAAATATAAATGGAGATGTGCAATCAAAAGTGCTTGGGTAAAGAGCATAATGGGCCCAGGTGAATGATTTTTAAAAGTTTTTCTAAGCTTTTAAATTATTTACTGAGTGTAATGTTTTAAAGGGGTTTCCTTTCAAAATATAAATTTTAAATGAAAAGTGGGATTTAAATAAGTTTTATTTTCCTGGCAATGTAATGATTTAAGGCATCATATTTTCACAAAATGGTGAATATTTCAAATGTAAAATGGTCATGAGGGAATAGGTAAATAATTTTGTAAAGTGAATATTTTATTCACTATGTAAAGTGTTTTGTTGGAGATGAGGTTTTACAAGAGGACCATTTTCACGCAACTGAGTGAAAGATGAACAGGTGAATGGGAGATTTTTTATTTTTACAATGATGGGTTTTTACAAGCTAGCTGAATATTCTATACAATAGGGCATTTCTTCAATGTGGGTAAAGAGAAAACAAGGAGAATGATGATTTTCACAAGGAGGAATATTTTTCTGTTGCAGGGCAATGGACTGAGGAGCAAGAAAACAAAGAGCAGTTTGAAGATTCTTCAACAAGGAAGTTGAAGATCAACGAACCTAAGTGTGCCAAGTGTCTTCTTCAGATAAACATTTAGGTTTTTTGTTTTTCCTTAAGTGTTGTCTGTTTGCCTCATTCTAGGAAGGTTATTTTGTAATTTAACACAGAGAACACTTTAGTGTGAATACAAAGCATTTTAGAGTTAAGTTTTAGGATCTGAGTGTATCAATATTTATGTAATTTTGATTATAATATTGGAAAAATAATGTTGAATGTTTCATGTTTGAGAATATTTTACTCTCCTATGTACTGGTTTTACAGATTATGAATGATACAATCAAGGTTGTATTATTTGTCTCTATCAATTTCAGATAGATGTGTGGCTCTATTCTTGTTTATTAGTTCAAAGAATTAATGTAGGTGCTTGAATATGACTGTAAGTTTGTATTGAATTGAGTTCTAGGATGCTAGTAAGAAGTAAAGGTTAAGACACAATGTTGAAATGCTGTAATGCAACATTTTAGAGCTTCATATGCTATCAGGTGAAAATTGTTATTAGATTATGTATGTATTTGAGTTGACTCTGTTCCAATGATGAGGCACTGATCTAAGTGTGTTACTCATGTTACATTTGTTGGTTAATATAGCAGTTGATCATCTTTTAAATCAAATATCAATCCCAGTTTGTTTGTGTGAGGAGTTTAATGAGTTACATCTCTCATGTTTAAATTAGGCATTACTATAGAGGTTAGCCAAGCCTTTATAGTATTTTGTCTATTAAGCATCTAAAGGAGAAATATATGTTTACAGTGTATTTGGTACTTCAACACACAAGTATCTATAAATATACTATTGGGATCACCGTCCCAGGTTTAACAGAGCCTAAAGCGCAGGGGAGAAAGGGGTATTTCATTCACTCTCTCGTTCGTTGGCCATATCAACCCATTGAGTCTAATATGAGAGAGTGGCTACTCTTTAGGACTCATTGCATGTATTGATTTGGGAACCAATAGTAACTATGTTTACCCCCTCTAACATTCATCTTAGGTAATGTTGTAATACATTTTTCAAGTAGTTTTATATCATCTTCTTCTTATAGAGACTACTCTCCTATTTGGAGATAGGTAAATTCCCTCACTAACATTCTTAAATTTAACTAAAACGATAAAATTAGACTCTACACCTCTCCTTATTCCCCCTCCTTTTAATTCTTGAAGCTATCCACTATATCTCTCATTAATTGTGTGTGATCCTCCTCACTCTCATGTAGTCCTCATACTATTTTGTACTTATCTCTAAGCTTCCATTGTGATATCAATATTTTTGAATGGAGACTTAGTAATAATATTTGCATAATCCATGTAGCTTCTCATTAGATCTTGTAATTTATCATAATAATGCAAGCATATCCACTCTTTCTAGTTATGGAAATCTTTCTCAATTATTTGAAACTTAAGATGAATTCACCCTCTCTCTTCAAGATTTTGATATTTTAAGATTAACTCATTGTTATTTTCAGTCAATGAAATTAATATAGCTCATGTAGTTTCTTGTGAGATCTTCCATATCATTGTGGTAATTTGCATATCTACTCCATATTTGTGGCCACCCTTTTGAATTATTTGGACCTTTTATGATTATATCTCATGTTTCACTAATTTGTTAGGTTTATATGCTCTTAATTTTGGATGAATTGACTAGATCCATAAATGGAATCAAAGTGGTTATGACAAAAATATACTTTGTTGAATTTTGGTTAAAAAATTCAATGACTTTAATATTTTCTACTCATTAATTTTGGCGTCACCAATTATTTCTCAATTAACTAAGGATGACATTGGTATTAAGACTAGGAGACTAGGTATTATTATAATCCTTGTAAATCATAAATCTAGTAACAATATGTATTATTTATGTAATGTTATATATAATTTCCTTAGATGGAAAATGACACCTTATTTGGATGGCATCTTGAGATTCTACTATATGTATTATGTATCACATTTCATTGGTTATACAACTATCACCAAAACTTAATTGATTAGGGAGTTACCATGTAGGCTACATGAATATCATCTTTAATCATTTAGAGGAATCTGTAAGAGTTGTGTAAGGGTATTTATTGCCACATTATTTAGAGAATTCCAAGATCAAGAGCATGAAACAAATTCCACAAGTGAACATAATAATCACAATAGTATGTCTATCAATATAAAAATGAAGAGTGGATAAATACAATGACCAGATATTGGATATATAGAAAAGGATGAGGAGGTGAGAAAGTAGGAGTGAAACTTTGACTACTTGTCCAAATATGGGACACTTGTGAGACCACTTGAAAAGTGTGTGAGAAAGTGTCAATAGGTGTCTCAAGTGATGAGGACACATGTCTCAATGATTGGAAGTGAGACAAAATCTAAATAAACCTAAGTAAACTTAGGCAATGATTGTAAAAAGGTCAATCCTAGAAAGGTGATTAGCGTACTAGGTAAATAGTGACTCTATTTTTACTAATTGTGAACAAATTTTACCGTTGATGTCAAAGGAGTAATATCAAGGAGTAGTGCCTTTGATGATAGGTAGTTCTCACTAATTTCTAAGGAGTAATGCCAGTAGTACAATGAGAATTAAATGTAATCATACTTGAACTATCATTATCAATATTTTTTTAGTACAATGAAGGATGACTGATTGTTGTATGCTTGCAATATCTTGCTTGCATCTATTCATGTTGATAGCAGTAATCTAGAAGTTTGATCCAAAATTTTTGAGGTCAGTTACTCATGCTAGAGAGATTTCTCTTCCAATACGTTCATGTTTATTATTCCTTCCTAGATGTGAGTTTGGATTTGTGGTTTGGATGGAGAGTATGTCTACACATGTTCTATCATATTCCATAGTTTCTAGAAGTTATGTTTAGTGTGTAAAAATATTGCAGTGATAGAAGGGTCACTTTGCTTATCAGTTAGCCAGTTGGTGTTCTAGAACTTTGTGGCAATGACTAGTAGCATATGTAATTTGGAGATAGAGTGGGAAGGTAAAATAGGTCCAGGTTAAGGACCCCGTGGAATAGTACGACATCATGTTTCGTTGGAACCAAGTAATTTGTTTAGGACCAACCTATTACACATTTCATGTAATTTGAATTTAGGTCCTCACTATGTCATTTTGGTAAATTTAGGATACCTGATTGACATGAAGTGTTGTTAATTTAGTGTGTTGTATATAATCATCATCTCACTTCACATGATATGTGTGTGAATATAATAATGTAATGAAAGTGTGAGTAAGGGTGAGAGCAGTTGCGCAAGAGAGTATTATTCAATGTTAGTTGCATCTAAATCATGTGGACTATCATCAAAAGAACTTAAGGAGTGTAGGAGAGTGTTTGAAGAAAATTTTAATCTTGTGCCAATTGTGTAATCACCATTGAAGTTTTGTAAGATTTATCTTTATAATCTGGTAGGACTAGTGTTCTACTTATTCAGTTGTTGCTCAGATCTTTGTATTGGGGATTGGTGTCTCCAGTAGGTTGGTGCCTACACATACATTTGGTGATTGGTTTCTTTGATAGGTTGATGCCTACTTCATATTGTAAATTCCCTTATTATATTCCTCTTTTTTTAGGCTTGATTTGGACAATAGTTCCAAGTAGCTCTTCTCACCATGGTTTTTCACATTCTGACTTGACATATATATCTAATGTTCATTGTGTGAATGTGTGAATCTATGATTAATTAGTTGATAGTAGCTATTTTGATTCATGTTTGATGTTATGATATACATGTTGAGTTAAAGAGTTTAAAATAGATTTGATCTATTGATTCACCCCCTATTATTAGATTTGATGTTTTGATATGTATGATGTCAAGTGAAAGAAAGAAATAAAATAAGAAATCCTAAATATGATGCCTCTACAAATTATAATGTCTATGTCATAGGATAATATCAAATTAGAGCCCACCATTTAATTAATCATTATAAAAAAATTACAATCAAAGGCTTTTAAGTGGATAAAAGTAGAGAATTGTGTCACACTTTGTAAAGGAATTGGCAAACATTGATCCATATTCTTAACTTGAATCACTAATAAGTCATATATATGTTTTAAATTTTGAAATGATTTAAACTCATCAAATGTTTATTTTTAGAGTATTTTGTGTTTTTATTTTTTATTTTTTATTTTTTAATTACAATATTATTTTCAAAATATATTTTTTTAATAAAATTGACACTATAATTTAGTTGTTGATAAAATGTTAATAAATGAAGGTAAACATGACGTTTCTCTTTCTTTAAATTTTTTTATTTTTTCCATTAACTTTTTTAGCATATTTATAAGTCAACTTTAGTGTATTGATTTATTTATTTTTATCAATTTTGATAAATATGTTTCTTTTAAATAAATATTAAAATGTGTGTGCATAAAAAACAGAGTTTTTTTCATGACATGTCACCTTTTGTCTTAACTATTAACCCAAAATAGGAAAAAAATATCATATTGACATAGAATTTTTTGCCTAATGCACAATATTTTTTTAATTTCTTTAATAAATTTTAGTAATTTTTTTAACAAGGTAATCAACCTTATATTTTGGTGTTGATAACCTAATTTTAGTAAAAATAAAATATAAAATATAAAAAATTAATTGAACTATTCAAATATGTGTGTGTTAAAACTACAATTATCAATCTACAAAAGGGTATTTTTTATATTTTTTAAAAAATATTTTTTACATGAGTAGAAGTTGTTGAAACATCAAAATTCTGAAATAATTTTATTTTTTTAATAAATTGGCCTCAAAGCGATGCATTCACCAAAATGTATCAACAAGGTGATGAACCACTATTTTTTTCTATGAAACATGCAATTGTGTGTAGTATATGATGTAAATAACAATCGGAAATCACCCCTAAATATTATGAGAACAATAAGGGAGATGTTAAGAGGCTAAAACAATGTGTACCTTGCTAAGGACTTATTCACCCAAAGTGGTGAATGGCTCTTTGTTAGGGTTTTTGAAAACTGACTTTTGGGTTCTGTTCCTCAATGTCTACACTTCCAACTCCCAAGTTACCAGCTCCAAAAAGTCTGAAATAAATTCTATAGATAGCTTTTTGTAATCTTGCAAGGTAGATGACAACTTTGCATACTTTCAACTTTGACAATTTTGCTTCAATCTTGTTCTCCACTTGATATTCAACCTAAAAATCTGTAATCACACATCAAAGAATAGAAAAACTTGTTGATTGTTAGAGGATAGGGGTTTTCCTTGGTCAAACCCCATTTAGGTAATTAAACCTTGTGATGAAATAATGAAATATGAACATGAAACATGAACATGAACTATGATACCTTGGATGAAGTCTTGGAATTTAAATCTGCAATCTAACATGAAGTGGCCTTGAAGAATGTACATCTTGATCTTGAATTGGATAAGAAACAATTCTTGCAAATCGATCTCAATACTACATCAACACACTAGTTCAACAACATGCTTGATGCAGTATACCTTTGACATGATGATATGATCTTGAATTTTTGCAATAAAACTTTGATAATCTACCCTTGACTGCCCTTGAAATGCTCTATAATGCTCTTCCTTTTTATCTCATGAAGTCACATAAAAATTCTAGTTGAAACTATGTGAATTAGCCTTGTATTTATACTAAACTTAAGAATTAACCCCAAAATTCAAATAACACAAGCTAACATCAGATCTAGGATTTAAAATCATTAAAATCCCACCACAAATAAATTTAAAAAGGGGTGTTCCAAGCAAGAAGGACCCATTCACCCAAAGTGGTGAATGGGTCCTAGCATAGTTTTCTAGGACCAAGTTTTGGAAAGGTGAAACATCACTAAAATCCCACCACAAATATCATAATGAAAGGTGGAATTTTATTGGGATTCTAGTATGCTTGGGAGATAGAATAACAAAACTCAAACACTCTCATTCAAGGATTTAACCCTATAGATCTCAACCTCAAGTATGCAAAGAAGAAAGAGATCTTGTAATAGGGTTGTCCTAGGAGCTGATTGTAAACTAATGAGGGGTTCACCACCAATTTAAGACTTTGAAAGAAAAATTAAATGCAATAAGCAATGCTTAACCCTAATATGATGCAATCTTTCACTAAATGACTTAGAAAAGCATGTAAAATAGACTAGAAAGCTGTAAGATGAAATGTGTGCACCTAGAAACCTAAAGGAGATTGAATAAAGCTCTAAAATGTTGCAAACATTGACTATAATGTTGGCTAGGAATCATAGGCCAGACTAGGTGATTTAGCCCTAGATCTGGGTTTCCGTGTAGAAACTAAAATCTAGGAAATGAGTGTCTGAAACTGCAAAAAACCTAAAAATTGACCTAAACTGGGACTCATATGCTAGAATTGGTGTATCAGTCTAGTTAGGGTTTTCTAAAGACTCAAATTCTAGATCTGGTCTTCAAGGTATGCTCTGTGCTTCCCAATTGATTTCCGGGTCCAAAACCCTGATTTGCAACTTGTAGAAATCTTCCAAGTATCTCCAATGAAAGTTGACAACTTTGAAAACTTTGAACACTTTGGAAACTTTCTCCAACCTTGCTTGTTAGTATGCCTTCAATCGAAATCTGCAAATCACACACTAAAGAGAGGGAAACATGTTGTTTTGTTAGTGGAAAGGGGTTTTCGTTGGTCAAACCCTATTTTGGTAATCAAACCTTGAAATGAAATGAAATAGAAATGGAGAATGATGAATGAATAAGATATGATGTTGTGACTCACGAAACCCTAGCAATGAAATGTTGCAAACATGTATGAGATGGATCCAATGGATGTAGAGCTTGACTCTTGCTTGAATAGGACAGATCTTGAATGAAATTCTAGCTTGAATCATGAAAGCCTACATCACAATTGTTAGCTTAAAAACAAACATGATGCATGGAGCCTTTGACATGATGGTTGATGCTTGAATAATTCTCTAAAATTCTTGATAATTTATCCTTAAATGCTCTTGTAAATACTTGAATGCTCTTGTCAACTCAAACTTGCTATATGCATGAATACTTGAATTCTTGGAGTGAAATTAAGTGAAAGAAACTTGTATTTATACTTAATTATGCAAAAAATTCCAAAATTACAACACTACAAGCCAACATCAGATCTAGGAGGATAAAATCCCACCAAGAATTTAAATTAATTTTAGACCACACAGGACTCATACACCCAAGGTGTCATATGAGTCCCATTAGGCATAATTTATGGGACCAATTTGAAAAATTCTTAGAAAGGTGTGGAACTAGGATCGAGATCTGAAACCCTAGGTGGAAATCATACGCCCAAGGTGGTGTATGAGTCCAAAATCACTAAATCTAGACCACACAACCTAGAAACACCTGAATTATGATTGGATATTATTTATATCGGGATCATCATCGAAAACATGCATTAAATGAGGCTTGTGGATGCAAAATAAGGCCAATTAAAACATAAAGAAGCCCAATTATTTATGAAAACCATAGAATAGTGTAAAAGTGTGTTAAAAAACTTTAAAACACCTTAAATAAGGCACAATTAAGGTACATTTTGGTTAAAAAGAGGTTTATTAGGTTTAGTTAATTAATAAAACCCTAGAAAAGTGTGAAAGTGTGTTACAACACTTCATAACACCTTAGCAAGGTGCAATTTAAATTCATTACTTCACAAGTTCCCAAGACCTAATATGAGCATGTTAAACATATTACAACACAAATTCAAGGTATCATTAAGATCAATTTTACAAGGAGGTCCCAAACAAAAGTGAAAATGTCACCGATGACATTTTTTGACACTACAGTTAAAAAAAAGTTTCCTAGGTAAGGAGGACCCATTCACCGAAAGTGGTGAATGGGTTCTAGCATATTTTTCTAAGATTCAAACCTTTCCAAGTTAAAATTTATGCCATATTATTAATGAGTGTTGGGATAAATCCTTCAAAAAATGTAATTAATAAGGCTTGGATTTGAATTTAAGGGGCCAATTAATCTCTAATTAACGTCAATTAATTAATAAATCCCTATATTAGTGTGAAATTTTAATAAAACACTTTACAAAACCCTAAATAAGGCACAATTAAGTACATTTTATCATTAAATATTCATTCCCAACCTAAGCATGACAAAGGGTTACCTTTTTTGACAGTACATTTTTCCCCCACTTTAGTGAGAGTTTTCCCCCATGAAAAAATCACACTAAAGTAGACATTTGAGAAACTTAAGTATGCAACAATAATAAAGATACATATTCATACCCTATGAAAGACCAAGAAAAACAAAGGAAAACAAAGGATCAAGCTTTGATAGTTTCAACACAATGTGGAATGCAGCTATTTTTCCAAGGAAAAAGATCAAGTTTTGATAGTCCAATGCAATGTGGAACACATCTAGGCTCTTTTCCATAACATACAAGTTCACTCTGGGCTAGTGGAACCTCAAGCCATCCACTAGGTGAGTTATCCCAACGAGGTAGAAAATGAGAGAATCATATTAGCCTCCCATACCATATCAAAGTTGTCCTCCTAACAACTTTGATAAGGCACCACAATGCTATGATTTTATGATTGTTATGTCCATAGTTTTTTTGGAAAAGGGGATTTTTCTTCAATCATGTAAGGTCTTCTTCTTACAGAACATTGTGCCTAATGTCTCCAAGAGAGGGGAAGTCAAGAATATCATATCACCACTTATGGGATGCCTCGTTCGCATCATGCCACTAAGGGAAATCTTATGCTTAGAAATATCGCACTCTTGGATGACATCAAATCCAATGACACCACCAAGAAAAGGAAACGTCACAAGAAAAAAAAAATCATGCCATAAAATATGTAAAATGTTAAAAGATGTCATCAATGTATGCCCCCACTTTAAAGCAGTTGATAACACCATTGTTGTGAGCAACTTCTTTAAAGAAGCCATTTTTTTCTCCTAAGACATGAGAGCTTTCCTTGAAAAAACCTATATCTATTCATATATTTTTGAAATAAAGCTACGTCATGAAAGGGAAGAAGGGGTTGCCCCAAAAAGTACAATGCCAAACCTAGAAAGAAAAGTATGTCACATGTGAGCCAACTTAAGGCATGTCATCCACATCCCAAGCTTACTCTTATATATTCATGGAAGGTAGTCAACTATCCAAAAGAGACAACAAAAATTAACATACAAGGAAAAAGCTACCTAACCCCTTACCCCCACTTAGTGTAGAACAAGGGTGAGCCAAGAATGGATGATGATATGTTGCTCCTTGTGAAAAGGAAATGATTTGAAATTAATGTAAAACATGTAATAGTGCATATGCTCTGATTCTACAACTATTGCATGGCAAGGAGAAAAAACTATTGTTATTGATTATAATGAGTAGACAAAGTATTAATTGTATGCATATCTAATGAAATATTTCCACGTGTAGTATCTATTAGTTCAGGATGCACCAAGGTTAAACTTGTCTTGGAAGAATCATTTGTAATAGTGTTTCTATTTAGTGAAGGCTTGTTTGATGGTTTTGTTTCTATCAAAGGAAAATAACCAAGACCGCAAGTTTTTTCTAGCATGTTAGGCTCTATAGGGACACAAATACGTGGTTCTCTAGAACCACATCCTCTTCCACTATACCCAAGTTGTTTCATAAGTTTCTAACCTCTTCCATAAATATTTTTCATTTCTTTAGGACTCGGTGGTTGTTCATAATCAACTTTATCAAAGTTTGTCGTGTATATTAAATCTTTTCTTCTAAAGTGGTTGAAGTAGATGCTTTTGAATTTTGTAATGACATTACCACTTTTTTTTTCCCTTGAAAAAATATTTTGTTATGATCTTGTATTCTCCCATGAATGTAGGTATGAAATAAAAGGAACTCGAAGCATCTTCCAATAATTTTATGACTTCAATAATATGCTTTTCTTTTTCTTTCTCGACATGCAAATAACTTTCAGGTTTAGGGTGGGCCTTGATTTTATACACTTTGTTATATATATGAGCAATGGTATTGTAACTCGGTTGTTTCAAAATATTATCATTATCGAGTTTCCTTTTAGGTGGTTGTAAGATGAGAATGGTTTTATTTTGGACTTGTGGTTGTTGTGAGGGTTGATGAATGATAAGTTGAAGCTAGGTGGTTCAATAATTAGAGGACTCGAGGGAGTTCTAATGTTCATAACCTACTTTTCCTTATTTTTCATGATTTCTTAGTGAAGGGGAGTCTAATGTCACCTCATCATCTTCATCTAAAGAATCTACACCACTATTTTTTGAAATACATGTGTCAATGTTCTTATTTTCTTACACCATGATATCTTCCCTAGTAGGATATTTTTTAGAAGAGCAACAAACTAGATGTTCATGATATTCAATATTATTCTAAAATGTCTTCATCAAAGTAAGGGAGATATCAATGGTTGTATTGTCTTGATTATCAATGATGGAATTTTCTTGTTCAACAATGTTTTCCCTAGGGGAAGAAAGACAAATAAGATTCTCATGACTCTCATCGAGTGGATCTTCTAACACAAAAATATATTCATCTCAAATAGGAGAGATATTAGGAGAAGGCCAAATTTAATTGTTATGATTGTCCATGATTTCATCCTTGTTTTCTAATGTCTCATTCCCTTGTGTCATAATACCTACCCTATTAGTAGATCTTTTAGGAAAGTAGTTCAAACAAGAGGCTCACCACATCCCATGGTTAGGTTTTGTAAAGTACGTTCATCATCATCAATAAGGGAGACATCAAGAGAAGAACAACTATGAGTTTCATGGCTACCAATGATTAGAATTTTTCATTCAAATAGATATTTCCAAATGGTAGGATCATAAGGGAATTGAGGAAAAAGACTCTCATGACTCTCAATAAGTGTATCTTCTAACACTACACTATCTTCTTCGCATCTAGTAGGGATATTAGGAGAAGAACAAGTTTGATTTTCATGATTATTTAAAACTACATCCCCATTTCCTACAATGTCTTCCCAAGTAGGAGAGGTAGGATTGTCATAGTTCTCAATCATTGGATCTCTTGACACCAACATATCCTCCTCATAAATTTTATTTTCATGATTGTTCATGATTGTATCCTCTTTCACTAAAGCATTCTCACAAGTAGGGGAGGTGTTGGGAGATAAATGGAGACTAGGTAAAGTAGTTTCAATGATATCATCTTCTTGTATCATAATATATTCCAAAGGGGGAGGAGGAGAAGGAAAAACATGACTTTCATGGTCTCAATGATTACATCTTCTTTTGAACACCAAGATTTTTTTGTCACAAATAGGAGAGGTATAGGGAGAAAAGAAATTTTGGTTGTCATGATCGCCTATGATTGCATCTTCTTCTATCACATCTTTCCCACGAATAGGAGAGATGGGAGGGGGTGTAGATTTAAGGCAAGTGTAAATATTTTCACTTTCTTACACTAAGAGACTCTCATAACTAGGAAATGTATTGAATGAATGACTAGCATGCTTATTGATGAAATTTTTCCTTGCAAACTTGGAAAATAAAATTACTAACATTTGTGAAAAGTAATCTATACGAACTTAGTGCACAAACCTAGAATGGAAAGATTCTTGACATGCAATGCAATGACTTAGAATGAAATGCAATTTTCAAATTCTAAATAAGGCAATTTAATGATTAAACTATGTTCCAAACTGAAAATGAAATGTTATAAATTCAGTTTTGAATTTTGAAAATACATTAAATGAAGAAAATTAAGCTACATTCAATGAATTTAATGAAACAAAATATCAGAAAGCTAAAAATAAAATGTAATAGTAGAAAATAGAAGCATAAAACAAAGATTTTAGATTCTAGAAAATTTAGATCAACACCAGCTCAGAGACTCATTCGCCACCTTGGGTGAATGGGTCCTAGATCATGGTTTTTGAACTATTTTTTTATTGATTTTTATTCTTTCTTAGATGAGTTTCTATTTCTAGTTTGTAACAGTAACTTTTAGTTTCAAATTTTTGCAAATGTACTATAAAATGCAAGTTGAAAAGGTGATGAAATGATGAATTACAAAACCTAGTTTGATTTGCAATTTTGATTTTATTTTCAAATGTAAATTTATATGATCTAAATGATATGAAAGATGATTGATTTTTGTATTTTCAAATTTAAACAATGTAAAACAATGCAATTATAAAACCCTAGATGAGATGCAAATTTGAATGTGAAATAATGGAAAATGGGTGATTATTCTTTCATATGGTTTAGAAAATAGAGAAAAACCCACTTTCATAATTATCTCATTGAAGAGATACCCTAAATATCTCAATGCAAAGGAGAAAGATATCTTGCAATAGGGTTGTCCTAAGGTCTGATTGTAAACTAATGAGGGGTTCACCACCAAGATAACTTAATGAATATGACTTAATGAAGGCATAAAATGCTAAAAGCACTAAATTTAAGGCCTGTCAGGACTCATATGCCAGTCTGGGTGATTTAGTCCCAAATCTGGGTTTATGTGTAGAAACTAGGATATGGAAAATAGGTGTCTAAAACTACAAAAAAACATGGAGAACGACCTAAAATAAGACTCATATGCCAGAACTAGTGTATCATTCTAGTTAGGGTTTTCTAAAACTTCAAATCTTTAATCTACTCCTCAATGTTTGCTCCATCCTTTCCAATTGATTTTCAAATTTGAAACCTTGATTTGCAACCTGTTGAAGTCTTCCAAATATCTCCAAAGCAAGGTGAAAAATTTGACAACTTTGAACACTTTCACAACTTTCTCCAAACTTTCTCTTCAATGATTCTTCAACGTAAACCTACAAATCACACATTAAAGAGAGGGGAAAATGTTGTTCTGTTAGTGGAAAGGGGTTTTCCTTGGTAAAAACCCATTTTGGTAATCAAACCTTGAAATGGAATGAAATAGGAATGGATAATGATGAATGAACAAAATATGATGCTACAACTCACCAAACCCTAGCAATAAAGTGCTACAAACATGTGTGAATTGGCTCCAATGGATGTAGATATTGACTCTTGCTTGAGTGTGATAGATTTTGAGTTGAATGCTTGCTTGAATCATGAAACCCTACACCACAATTGTTAGCTCAAACACAAACACAATGCATGAATACTTTGACATGATACTTGATGCTTGAAGAATGCTCTAAAATAATTGATAATCTACCCTTGAATACTCTTGGATGCTCTTTTAAACATGTGCACGCTCTTGTGAACTCATCTTTTCTATAAGGATTCTCATTCAACTTGATAGGTGTAAAATTAGTGAAAGAAACTTGTATTTATACTTAGTTATGCAAAAATTCTTGAAATTACAATACTACAAGCCGACATAAGATCTAGGAGGATAAAATCCCACCAAAAATTTGAATTATTTTTTTATTTTGGGCCACATGGGACTCATACACCCAAAGTGGAATATGAATCCCATTAGGCATAAATTATGGGACCAACTTCAAATAATGCTTAGAAAGGTTTAAAATCTAGATTGGAACACAAAACTCTAGGTGAGACTCATACGCCCAAGGTGGCGTATGAGTCCCAAACTACCAAATCTTGGCCACACAATATGAAAACACTTGAATTATAATTGGATGTTGGTTTATGTCAGGATCATCATCAAAAAGATGCATTAAATGAGGCTTATGGATGCAAAATAAGGCCAATTAATGCATAAAGAAGCCCAATTATTTAATAAAACCCTAGAAAAGTGTGAAAATGTGTTACAACACTTTACAAGACTCCAAATAAGGCACTAATAAGCTCATTTAGTTCACAAGGTCCCAAGACATAATATGAATATGTTGGACATATTACAACACTAAATCAAGGCCATGTTAGGGAGTACTTTTTTCATCATTACATCTATCCCCCACTTTAGTGAGAAGAAGAACTTGCTTCCAACTCACACTAAAGTAGACCAATGCACATCAAGAGGGGCCTGGACAAATGCACTAATGCTAGTAAGATAGGATGACCATGATCAAGAGGGTTGTGCAAGCCCCTAGGACCAAGGTCTTATGGTGAACCAACATAGGCACAAAAGAACACACATGGAAATGATATAAAGAGAAATAAAAAGGCACAAGAATGCATTTCCAAAGATAAAAAGGGAATAAAAAGTAAAAGAAGGGGTGGATCAAGCTTCGACTATTTGTCCAACACGATGTGGATCTGATCTAGGTGATTTATCCGAAAAACATACACCCACTCTAAGGCAACATAACTCTAGGTTGTTTATTGGGTAAGTAATCCAAGAAGGTGAGGCACATACACACAGGACCAGTATGCACTCACACACACTCGTGTGTGGCTAAGTGAAATTCATACTTCAGATTGACTTCTTGTAAAACAATACCAAAGTTATGCCTCCTGATAACTTTGATAAGGCACGACGCAAAATGAATTTCAACCTTCATGAGGCAAGAAAAGCTTCGTATTCTTGGAACTCATGAAAAAACAAGATGGCTCCACAGGAAAGAAAAGTGTGTTATGCAAGGTGGCCATATAACTGAAAATGTAAATGAAACAATAAGGAACATTCAAAGGAGTCTTTCTTAATTCATACAAGGTCTTAACTTATGGAACATTGTGCCTAATGTTTCCAAGAGAGAACCAATCAAAGAATTGAAGATTTGCAACTTAGGGGATGTAGTGTGTCATATCAAGCCACTAAGAGGAATATAATATTCTTAGATCTAGATCATGCTCTTGAAGGACATCAAACCTAATGTCATCCACAAAGTGAAAGACACATCGCATGAAGAAAAAATACTACACCATGAAACATGAAAAATAAAAGTACAAAAGAATAATTCTATTGTATGCACCCACTTTAAAGAAATTGCTAAACATGATGTTGTGAGTAATTACTTTAAAGTAGCAAGTGATAGATGCTAACAATAAATAGGACATGATGAGAGTTAACTTGGAAAGCCCTATTCCATGTCATATGTTTCCAAGTAAAGCTACATCATGCAAAATAAAAGAGAGGGGTTTCCCCCAAAAGGAAACTCCAAACACATGAGGGATCTATGGATTTGGGTTCAGTATGTTCTTGCTACATTGTTTTTAGAGAGCTCGAAACAATCATCATTCCCCAAATAAACATAGAAATGGAAGAATGAAACAAAGAGAGATACATGGATGTCTCAATGCCTTGTGTCATCCCCAAAAGGAATACACAAGACAAAGAAAAGATAAAAGGAAAAGCTTTTGGGTCAACATGGAAGATACATGAATGTCTTGACGCCTTGTGTCATCCCCAAAAGGAAAACATAAGACAAAGAAAAGAGAAAGAAAAGATTTTGGGTCAACATGGAAGAGACATGAATGTCTCAATGCCTTGTGTCATCCCCAAAAGGAAAACAAAAGACAAAGAAAAAGATAAGAGATTTACAACATAGAGAAGATGTTTGTGCAAATAGAGGAATGTCATGGAGAGAGAGAGAGAGAGAGAGATAAGACATCAAAAAAAATATTGCGGGGGATCACATTACACACATGCAATCATACAAAAGAAAAAATAATGTAAAGAACTAGTAAGGCACATGCGAGTCAACCTAAAGCAGGTCGTTCACATCCCAATCATGTTCATTATATTCTGAAGGTGGGAAACTAGCCAAAGGGACAATAGCAAGTGCCAAACTAGGCTCATTACTAAGTTCAACACTCTTCCTAGGAGGGTTGTCATTTAAGCTCACAAAAGAGAAGAACAATGTATTCAATACGTTCATTATACACCTCCTCATCAATTTTAGTAATCTCCTCATCATCGTCTAAATTAATTACAATAGGAGGTCAAATGATAATGCCTAAAGAAGGGTTTATCTCTTGTTGTGGTTGTGTTATAGGATCTTGTTGTTTTTGGAAAGGGGTAGACTCATCATGCATTGCTTCAATCAAGTTTGGATCCTAATTTTCTTTATTTATTTCTTCGTTTAACCTACAAGCAAGGGAATGACATCTACACCTATGCTCTCTAGCACCTCTATTTCTTTAAGTTTTGTTTTCAAGTTCCTTTTGTGTAAGAGCGAGTTGATCAACCATAAGTTTCTTTTCTTCCCCAAGGTGAGGCATGGAAGAAACCATGGGAGGTTGTTTGACCACTTTCTCTTTGACTTTGTAAACTTATTTTATTATAAGAGGCATGAAGAGAATATTTTCATTGTCTCTTTGTATTTTTTAGGAAGTAGGTGATTGTTTTGTCTTAGGTTGGTCTTGGTTATTTGGAATTTCTTTAGGTTCAATCATGGTTTCATCAAGGATGGAAGGCTCGATGGTGGGAGAAGGCATGTTTTGGAGGGATAATTCTACTATTTTCTTTGCCTCAAACTTTTGATAGGATTTGAAAAACAAGTCTTCTTGTGGTTTGATAGGTTCTATAGGCTCGGGCCAAAAGAAATCTAAGGAAAATTTTCCACATGAAGACAAAGGGTTAAAGCCACTATGATGGATAGTGAAAATTTCATTATCAAAAGGAAACTTTAAGCATTTATGTAAAACTGAAGGGACTACATTCATGAAGTGAAGCCATGGATAGGCTAGTTTCACACAAAATTAGTCTGACTACGGGATGATGAAGAATGAGATATCTAATGTTTTCAGTCCTATTTGTAAAGGAAGAGTGATTGATCCCATCGTAGGGCAAGTGAAACTGTTATGTGTCTTGATCCATGCTTTTGGTTTATCATATATATCTTGATAGAGTTCATGAAAAAGTAAGAATTCCTCAGTGATCACATTCTCTCCCTAGATGGGATCTATTAATACCCCATTGTGAACACCATACCTGTAATAGGCTAACTCAAGACCAACAAACACTAGTTAATCATGTTAGAAACACAAATCAAGCATTCCCTATGAAATTATTAGCTAAATCAAGAAGAAAACATGAAAATGAGAGCATAAAAAACTAAAGACAACATGCAATCAACTTAAAATAGTTGAGTATGTGTAGGATCATGATGAGCCAAAAAGTGGCAATATGATGGGTATGTGTAGGGTATGTGGCTAATGACTTTTTTTTTACCCAAAATTGATGAAATGAAAAGGGTTTTTAAAGGAAATTCTCAGCTTTCCACCAATATAAATTATGCTTTACTTTGAATTTAATAAATAATTATTATTCATTTTCTATTTGAATTACGCCTAAAGTCCTGATTGATAGGTTGATTGAAAAAAATATATAGCTTTCAAATGGTATCACACTTTCTGAATTTGAAACACGCATCACATTATATTCTTTGCATACTATAAGATTAATTGAATTTCATTAATTTTTTAACAAGTTAAGGTGGTTAGACATACGAGTTTTTATATTTATTAAAATTTGTAATAAAAAAATTCATAATTAATTATTTACTTGGAAAAAAATTACGAAAAAATATGCATCACATTGAGACATAAGTCCTCTACTTATATCTAAAATATTATAAAAAATATTATAATTTTATTGTGGTTAGGGTGGTCAGACAAACACCTACTTCCTATTTTTCTATGAAATTTAAGTACTACTGCATTGAAATTTCATATTTTCACCAAATAGATTTTTTTTTAAAAATAAACCTAGTAGTTTAGAAACTACATTCAATTTGCTATAGATTCTATTCTTACATATTTTTGAAGTAATATAGATAACTTATTCAAATTTTTACATCAAGTTTCCTAACTCTGATTTTTCTAAATTTTTTGCCACTTAAGGGACTATTTTTTCCATGATGATCTTGCACATACCTAGCTAAACCTTCATCCTATATGGGGATTGGTGATCCTTTTATGTGGAAAGAATCCATTTGATACAAAATGATAACATAAACTAGCTAAAGTGATGAAAATGGTGAAATGCTATGAGAAAAAATGCCTATAGTAAGAATGTTTCAAGTTGTGGATCCATATTGTGTAGAGGAAGACTCTGTTTATAGGAATAAAGGGTTGAAGAATGAGAGAAATTGGTGAATGTGGGATAAAAGGGAAGCCAATGAGAATGTGACACTTGTCACAATTCCATTGGATGAGAGTGGAGCACATTTTGGGGAGTGTGTTGAGTAAAGGAGATGTAAGAGGAGTTAATGAAAATGGTTGAGGATTTGAAAGGTTGTAAGAAGAAGTAAATGAGTGTGGTTCAATATTTGAAAGGATTTAAGATAAATAAATGAGGATGTAAGAGGTTATTTAAAACCTTTGGAGGGAAATTGAATGATGAGGTGGTTGAGAGGAATATTCCTTGGAAAATGTCATTGTGAGGATAAATAGAGGAATTAAAGAATCAAAAGAATTTTTTTTCATGTACAACCTGGTTATTTGACCATGGGTTGATTTAACTCTTCAGGAGTTAAAATCTGGAGGATTTATTAATGATGATTAGAAAGTGGTTTAAGATTAATTAATTCAAAATTAATTAATTTGAATATGTTAGGGGATTGTGACATTTGATTTATTTAATCAAATGATAGGAGTTGGGGGGATTTAATTAAATGATTTGATTTAATTAAATATGATGAACATTAGTTAGAATAATAATGAATTAATCTAATAAATTTAATTTTTTGATTAATAACATAAATTGATGAGTTTAACTAAATAATGATGATTATTTAATTAATTGGTTAGTCTGAAGCGATTTAGGTAGAAGTGTTAATTAATCATAATTAGATATGTATAATATCAATCAGGTTTATTTAAGTGTTTACATTTCTCCCCTCTTTGAAGTGAGGTACCTACTGCGTTAGTTCAAAGAATAATACTACCAATATCAAAATTCAAAAAAAATCTAGTTTTTTGGATGCCCCACTACTGCCCCAGTGGAAGAAATTATGTTGCTACACTATCCCCTTGAGAGATCAGGCAAAAATGTCAATTTTGGGTCAAGCTCCCAATTTAGGGTTAGCAAGGATTCAGGTATAGAAAATAGCCCACAAGACACAAAAAGGGGCTTATGACAGTGAACATGGGTCAAAACAGGATTTGTTTAGAAAAAAGTGGATTAATGGGCTGAAGAAACCCTAAAAATTAGCATAAATAGAAATGAAGGGGTCATTTTCAAATCATTTGTGTACATGGCCTTCTACAAACCTTACAAATTTTCTCTAAGGTGC
>VDFB02271344.1:0-43450 GCA_007258455.2 Sequoia sempervirens
CCTTCTTCTATCAAGCTTCAATTTTCTCACCATCTCTTCGGAAACCAAATTATCAGTACTCCCACTATCAACGATCAGACTACATACCTTCCCTTCACATTTGCATCTTTTTGTACAAAACCTCTTCCTTTGCATTGGTTCATTGTCTTCATTCAACAAGGCTCGCCTAATCATTAAAGTTTCTCCTCTTTCAGCTTATTTGGAGTGTGATGGCTCTGCATCTTCTTCATTCATGTTTGCTACTCTAGCATGGTTTTCAGGTCTTCTATTGGTCCTTTCTTGATTGTGAGGGCAGTCATATGCTCTATGTCCCTTTTCTCCACATCGAAAACAAGTTCCTTGAAAGCCTCCTCTTACAAATCCTCTACCCGATCTTCCTCTAGTTGTAAAATTTTGTTCTCTGGGATGGTAAGAGTTTTCTGATTTTTGATTTTTGCTATTGCCTTGGTCTTCAAACTTCTGTTTTTTTTATTTCTATCATAATTTCTTCCTCCAGTCCTTCCACCACAACCTCTACCTCTTTGTTTGGTCTCAAATTTTCTATTCAATCTTTCTTCTACCTTCAATGTAAACTGATATGTATCCTCAATGGTGTACATCCTCACCAATGCCAACTCTTGTTGTATGCTCGACTTTAATCCATTAATGTAACGAGCTACCTTCTCTTTTTTTGCTTCAGCATGTCCAGTTCTTATCAAAACTTTATGAAACTCTTCTGTGTATTCCTTCACAGTTGTCGTTCCTTGTCTCAAATTTTAAATCTTTTTGAGCAGCTCCAACTCATAATCTACTGAAATGAATTGTCTCTTCATCTTCTCCACCATTCTATCCCATCTAGAAATTTTATCTTTTCCTCTCATACCTCTTTCAAGTTGGATTTCTTTCCACCAAATGCTAGCATGTCCCTTGAATTTTGTTTTATTCAACTTTACCCTGTCAGGATCTTCAATCTCTTCAAATTCGAAGAACTCCTTCATGTCATTTATTTAGTCTATCAATTCTTCTGGATTCATGCTCCCACTAAATGTCAAAATCTCCATTTTTGGCCTTTTCGCAATCTTGGTGAGGGCTTTCAACAATTGAACTTCTTTGAGATCAATTTCATGCTATACTTTGTAGTTGGCCATAGTGTACTTAGTCAGCTGTGGGTAATAAATAAGACTTTAGTTAGTTTAATATTTTATGTACTTGTGTGTACGTACTTGTCATGTTGTCATATTAGTTAGTGGTTTTGAGAATTAGTTCCTGATGGAATAATTAATGTAATGAAGGGACGTGACGGTTGGTCCTTCAACCACTGTCGGCACACTATATGTATTTGGAGTCATGTAGTCAATTGGTACTGTTGCTATGATTGTATTGGCATATGTTCTATGAATAAAGACAAGTGTGATTATTTTGTGCATTATCTTCGAGTACGTAAGTTATGTTATGTAAGTTATTCTAGTTTACTCTCTGTGTACATTGGAATTCATTCTGTGAGTAAACATTTGGCATCGTTTCCTAAGCGTACTTAGGGAAATCACCCGACAGTAAGATGGTGTCGTGATGGGTCGACCAGCGGAAGAGCTTGTACAAACAAACGAAGAAAAATAAGACAATTTGACACGGGATTTGGTGAACCTGTGGGACATATCGTTAAAGGATCATGTACGGAGGGCAGCTCTCAGGCGAGAGATCCCTTAGGAAATTATTTTGGATAGACTGCAAGTGAATGGCGAAGTCAATCATCTCCTCAACTGACTGCCAAGGCTGTTGGCCCGCCATTTCATCATCTTGCAGGGCCTTCGGGTGGAGAGCGACCAGGAACGTTGAAGGCAACAGATATTGCAGCGGTACGAGGAGAGAACCAAGTAGGAAGAGGAAGAACATGATTCTAGCCAGATGCATACTCCTGACAACCAATAATCGTACGACTAATCTTTAATGCCTGTACAACCTAATAAGGAAAGAACCAAGTACCAATTGGGCAAGAAACACAGGAAGAAAAGGTTCGGCGATCACTCAGATTACAGGAGCAAGAAAACCGAGGGCGAAGGCTAAAGCAAATTGACAAAGAAATCAATGAAGATATAACTGACATAAACCAATCCATTACAAGAGTAGACCAAAACCTTGATGGAATAGACTAATCTATCATAAGAGCACACCAAAGTCTCATCGAGGAAAGGGACGAAGGACCATTCAGGACACTGTATGTAGAAAAATACAAAATGTATGAAAATGAAAATGAAGTGACTGGAGAGCTTGAGAGCAGTATCTGATGCATTCAGGAGTTGTCCATATTAGACTACAACGAAACGTTGAGGAATGGAAGATTTGAGCCTAAGACCCCAGAGTAGACGGAGTACCAGAACAAACCCCACAAGACTCGAGGTGTTGAGGACACTGAAAGAAGATGTGGGAGAGACTTGTACCTGGTTGAGTGTGCAAGTGACGCACTAGAATGTAGTGGGAGAACCAGTCCAATTAGGTCCAACACACAAGGAGGGTATTGGGGAAGGATGGTGACTCCGCCACCCAAGAGGCAGAAGCTGCCAAAATTTACGGGGAATAGGTCAGAAGATCCAATACAACACTGCAAGACGTGCGAGGCGATTTGGATAGCCAACGGACATGATGATGTGGACTATTGGCTGAAAGCATTGCCAGTGACACTGAGAAATAGTGCCATCGACTGGTACATAGAACTGGATCAAGTAAATAGGGCATCATGGAGATTACTAAAGAAGGCATTCCAAGATGAGTTCAACCTTCTTAGGGATGACAGTGCAATTCTAGCGGAAATCTACAATACAAAGCAAGGGAAGCACGAGAACGTGCATACCTATAACCATAGATTCAAAGTCTTGTTGGGAAATTGGAGGCTTAGGTGCTCAACGTGCTAAAGAAGCAATGGTTCAATCGAAGGCTTGCTTTTGTCACTGAGGAGAAAAATGAAAGTCATACCTTCGTCGCTGTATGCTGATGCGTACAATCGGGCGATGGATATAGAGAGCAAAAACAAAACATCCTGTCGAGGGAAAAGGAAGACAGACGAGGAGGAGAGTACGGACAAGAGCGACGATGAGTGAAAAATAGTGTAAGTACTCTGAAAAGATATGATAAAAATGAAGGAATTGAAAGTCGACAAAGAAGGGTCAAGAGAGGTGAATGAATTGTGGTGTACCGAATGCAACATAGGTAACACTAAGGTGAACTGGTTGAAGAAAATGTTTTGCGACATCTGCCAATTTATGGGTCACTCCATCAAGGAGTGCTTGTACTACATAAAAACAGGGAGTTCGTAAGTATTTTTTGCACAAGGGGAACAATCAACCCCTTTGACCACATTGTCGAAGCCTCAAAACAACAATGCATCCCTTGGTGGCTACTGCAATAATTGGAGAAGTAATAATAGTACGCGAAGAAGCAAAATCTAGTACGACAATAAGGGTAGACCCATGATATAGTGCTGAAAGTGCAGCGAATGGGGTCACTTTGCCAGGGAATGCTAGAATGGTCAAGGTGTGGGTGGAAGACTGTGCAAATGGTGTGGTCCTGGCGATCACGAAGACATTGACTGCCCAAACCAAAAACGAATCAACATGCTGGAGGTAGCCGACGAGGAAGTCTTGTCGATCACAAGGGCATAGACAAAGAAGGCCAATTATCTAGACCCTCGTACGAAGAAAGAAAGACTCTAAGAGGCCAGGGCGGAAGTAGAAGAGGCAATGGCCAAAGAACGAAGAACCTCCAAGGCGGCCAGTATGTCGTTGCAGTCGCAGGCCGAGAAAAACATTGTAAGACAGGTGTGTTGACGTGGTTTTTGTGACCGCACCAAACAGCAGAACAAAATAGTCCGAAGGCTACTCCGTTCTCTCTTGATCAAAGTATTCCGTGTGCTAAGATTGCGAGATAGATCACACGTTCAACTCCAAGGTTCCGAAATACTTGGAACACCCTCAGTTGGTTTGATGTGTATTGCTATGTTCTTACGAGGGGACTTACACAATTGTTCAGGCTTCTTGCAGTTAACAACAGATGCATGATTTTGAAGGGGATTTTGTACGTATGATTTGGCAATATAGTATGTTTTCCTAAAGCTAACCAGAAATGTGCGGAAAGTAAATGAGTGAAAGGGCCTAAGAAACTTATTTTCTATTCTAAATGCAGGATATGTGGAGCTCAATTTTGGCAGACTTCAACCGAATTTCACCTAGCCTCACGTCGGACAGCTTCAGCAAAATTAGTGCAATCTTCAAAGGGGTAGCAAAAGATGTTCAGATTATAATTTAGCATACATACACCATCAAAACGACGCATATAAGAATACAAATCACAATCGAAGTCAAACTCAAGATAATTTCTAGTCGACCACGCAAGGCGAACTTATCATCAACAAGCCGCTAGTGGCATGGAATGAAAAGAAGCTACCTCAGTAAAACACCACACATCAAAGTAAACTACTTGCATGAAATGAAAATTAAGCTACTTGGATTTGAAAGGAAGAAGAGACCTTGCTAGCTATTCATGACAAAGACGAATTCCACCATCAATGAAAAGATCTATTATCATGAAAGTGTTACACAACAATCTCCACAAAAGTTTTCAAAGGGAAAACTTTATTTCTTCTCCACACTATGCTAAGCAAGATGTCTACTATGCTCTACTCTCTAATCTCCAATCTCTAACTCAATTCTGATTCTAATCTAATGAATTACAAATGAGGGGGACTCCCCCTTTTATAGATAGCCAGGTCCAAAAGACGGCTAGGGTTACAATCAATAGAGTGGCTAAGATTAAGCCACCTCAACCCTAACCCTAAAAACTGCCAGAATGGGGAGTGGTACATTAAATGAATCAAAGATTCCCACTCACTCGCAAAATAGAAAAGGCAATAAATGCCCATAATCAGTCTTCTAGAAGATCCTCGTCCAGTAGTGCATTCCCGTTCTCCTTCTCTCTGGCTGCAAACTCAACGAATCTGCCAAGTACAACCTCAACCTCCTGAACATAAATGGGTGGAATGCAATCAAGCTGGAACTCTAACATCAGACCGAATGTTCATGTCTTGTATAAGATTTTCCTAAGCAAATTCAAGGAATCTCGCATGCTCGATCAAGGAAAGCAGAAATATTCTCGAAATCATCCTCAGATGAAGGACTTCACTCTCAAAAGAAAGGCACTGTTCTACTCCCTCAAATTATCATTCACCTCTTTATCCGATTCAACTGGCCAGTGCTATGGCCTCTAAAGTATTCAACTCCATCAATGATATTGGCCATAGCCTTCCGTACCCTGGTTGAATCCGCCTGTGCTGCGTCGAAGAAACCACGTCCCGTGATTGCTGAAGAATACAACCTAGAAAAATCATACTTGTCATTCTCCTGAATGACCCCTCCATCAATCAGCAATCCCAAAGGAACATGCCTCAATGCCTCAAGAAGCTGAATTACTTTGCTCTGATAGACAGAAGCATCACCCCAAGCCTGATCAACTGCCTCCATTCGTGCCAAAATACTGGAAGCCTGCTAAAAAGCAAAAGAAAGGTCCTCCATAAACTTTTTTGTCTCAGCACGAACTCCTGTGACCCACATGTCTGCTTCGTGTGCCATCTTCCCTCACTCCATCAAGCCACTGATTGACTCTCTAGGTATCTCCGCTGAAGGCTCTATCACTGGAATCTCCTGCCCACGAGAATGAGACAACTGCTGCACATATCCGATTAAAGCCTTGTGTTCTCTTTTCAACTTCTTATACTTTCCTTCCTTCTTGAATAACCTGTCCTTGAGGGCGAGGTAGGAGTTATCACACTCTACAATCTGCGCACGGTGGGGCGTCCTAACTCCAAAGTTGTGACCATGTAATTTTCTGGCAATGCTTCGTCTCGATCACAATCAACCTGTGGCACGGCTACGTGAAGGTGCGAGAGCCATCCTCTTCTGTTGATATCTTCGAAAACTTTCGTGCTCTCTTCTTCTGTGGAGGTGCACTGATCCTGTTCAAAAATTCTTCCATCTCTACTGTGGGATCAATCTCCTCACTGGGGCTTCTTCTCATCCTATCCTTAAGCCAATCAGGCATTGTATTGTATATCAAAGGGCTGCTGTTCTTGTGCTTCTACTTCTCGAACTTGTTCAACTTCTACATCATTCTGACGAGGCTCATCGTCCTCAAGGGGCTGAGTGTCTCCTGAAACTATATCATCATCATCATCCATAGCCGCCTCTAACTCCTGCTGAAATTGAGGGTCAGTGGTAGTCCCCTCATCATCCTGCTGATCAACCCTACTAGGTGCATTGACGCTCTGGCCAACTGACTCCCTCCATGGTGGCTGATTATTATCCTGTACCGCCTGCAACTGATTCAATGCATTCCTCTGATCAGCAAACAAAGAGACCTCATGTATACTTGGAGAACGTGTCTCCAATGGTGTGGGTGACTGAACTACAACTTGTGGAGGCTCTGGCTGAATAGGCTCCTGCCGAACTGGCTCTTTCCTTCTGGACTCTGGACCTCGTGTGATTTGCTTCTTCCTGCCGGTGGTGGGTGTCCTGTGATCTCGCATCAGATTGTAAGTCAAAGCAATTGACCTACTCTTCAACCTGTTCACTCGCCTGTCAACCCATGCTCTGGTAAATGTCAGGACTGGAATAGAAAGAGTGTCCAAGTCAGCCACCTCTGGTTCTGACCAATCTGGGAGCGGAAGTGGGGTATCTCTCACTGCTGCATAGTCCGGATTCACAACATCCATATCCTCATTCACCTGGTCTGGAACCGGAACAACTTCGCACTCCCTGATCAAAGTAATTGGCAACCAAGAGAACATCCTTTTCCTGACTTCAATCTAATCTGATGCATCAGTCCCAATCAATCCTCAATATTTGCCTTGTGCTTAAACTCCTCTGACAGTACCCATTTGATGTTATTGTGCGGATCATAGTGCTGTCGGCTGGTGTGATATGAAAAGCGATAAAATTGAAGCTCACTCTCGGCTTCTCTGGCTGCCTGTATTGAAGGACACACTTCGTCGGAATTGCCCATGACAATCAGGAAGTCAACACCTCCCTTCTTCTTCTTCTTTTGAATTTTATCGTAGGCAACCAATTGCCTAGATATCTCTAACATAAAAATTCTATCGGTTGGGTACTTAGGCAGCCTATATGGGTACGATGAAAAACCTTGCAGCCTAATGTAAGAAAACTTCGGAAACTGTATAAACCAGCACCCATACCTTTCAACCAATTCCTGGGCCTCCCTCGAGATTCTGTGATGTAACCGCTCTTGAAGCAATCTCGTAATGTGCATGGTGAAGGCGTCATTGACACGCTTGTAATGAGTGGTACTAGCCAAGTGTAGCTGTGGACAAGCCTCATGGATTTTGAATTGGTGAGAGCCACAACCGACAGACTCGTTGTAAGAAATCCCTCTGTACTTCGTCATACGAGCCAGCATGTAAATAATGTAAGAGCTCATGTAAAATGTCTTCGTCCTTCTCAGGCTCAGGAGCTGCTCATGCAAGTTGTCATTGATCATCACAACCCAGTTGACGTAATCTTTCCCTTCGAGCACGAGGTTGATGTAATAAAACATCCATGGCTCGAAAATAAAGGACTGTGGGCAACCACCAACTCGACTCAGCATCATAATGAGATCACAATATTCCTGTTTCAAGTCATCTGCAATAATTTGTTTCGGCAGCTTTGTAGGAGAAGGCTTAGGATTGCTCATCCAGTGAGTGTTGATTGTATCCATGCATCTCTCGAATGCAGAAGCATACATCCGCTCAGCTCGCTCTCTGGATTTGTAAACCATGTTTCTGTGCACCGGAATCCCGAAAGCTTCACCAAGGGCTGAAGGAGTGAGATTGGCTAGCACTTGTCCATCTGGTGACATGATCGATCGGTGATCCTTCTCATAATAATTGGCGCACTCCATCATCAGCTCTGAACACTGAATGGCTGGTGGGGAACCAGCGGCTGCATATAATCCGCTTCAAACAATATTGTGCGAAGTGGTCGAAAGTCGATGACTTCCAATCCCCAACATTCTGTTCTTGAAGGCCTCAACGTTGACAGAGCCCAAGTTGGTATCTGTCAGCTTGCCCATCTTCGGAATGAATTTTGACTCTGGCATGAATGTTTTGCTCAGCTTCTTGATCACAGCCTGTCTGGAACACCATTGTTATCTTTGCCAGTCGCCCTTGCCTCAGCCATCTGCAGGACAATAAACATTCATCAGCAATTTAACTTAGAAAAATAAATAAAATACCTTGCAGGGCTGCCAGTCGACTTTTTAAAATTTGAGAAGTTGCAACATTCAATTCTTCTGCAAACCTCAACTTCTCCTTCACAAGCTTTCGAACTTCAATCACTTAGAAACAAATTGCCAAGCAAGCTTCAACGACTTCACTACTTTAAGCAAGTTCAATTAGCAATTTGAACTTTGACAAATTCGTACTTCGCACTTGGCAAATGCGCACTTCACAAGCTTCAGCAACTTTGAAGACACACTTCTCCAATCAACAAGTTTGCACCTTTTAAACTCTTTGAAACTTCTCACCTCAAGGCATCCTTCTTAGCACTGGCAACTTCAAATCTCAGCAACAAATCAAGCTCCAGCAATCAGCAAGTGCGCCCCTCCAAAAGTTTCAGCCTTCAGCAACTTTAAAGTTCAGCAATAAGTTCGAACTCCAACAAACTCCTGTTTGAAATTCGAATTTCTTCACTTCAGATTTTGTAACTCAATAACCAACTCAAGTCGTCCTTCTCAGCTTCACTTCAGTAACACCTCGGCCTTAGCAAAATTCGAACTCCTCAATCTTCAACAATGCTGAGCAACAAACTGCAATGTCTAACTTAGATCAAATCGAATTCTCCTCAGCTGTGAAAAACAAGTGAGAAACTTCTCAATTTTATAGCCAAAAATTGAATTCTAGAAGGAGCCAATTATAGCCAGTACATTTAATTTCCACTAATCCACTTCAAGAATTCAAATTTTCCCTCTCAAGTATTTCTGAGACTTGTCTCTCGACGTCAGGAATCTTGCTCTTCTAGAAGCTCAACTTTGACTGGCATCTTTTAATTTACCTTCGAAAAATTCAATTTAAATTCATCTTTTTAATTCATCAGCCGGAGCTTTGTCACTTTAATTCGAATTAGGAAAATTTCACAGTTTGAGCACTGATTGAATTCTTCACTGAAAAAGTGTTGGCGAAGTGCGGAAGACATGGAAATTAATCTATCATCACAAATGTTCAGTACCCAGAAGAAAAATTTCTCTAGAACGCGATGAATCCATGGGTGCCCAACAAACGGGTTCATTTAATCTTTTAAATTTTGAACCTTAGAAAAAATATTATTCCACCAGTTTAAATTCATTTTTCATCTGTGATCATCCTGTGTTCTGACTTGAGAAATTTTTGAATCATCTTGCATTGCCATCATCTGACTTCATCACCGTGAAGTTTGCTCGTGCTCTAAGAAGAATTTCCATCACCCTGATCTCTACGCGTATTTTCTAAGGAAGAGAATACCTTGCCTTAGAGAAAATTTTAAATCATCTTGAAAATTTTTCCGTAGAAAAATTTCGCCTTGGAAACTTTTATTCAATCTTGCTCATCTTTGCCTGTGAGGAAATCATCAACTTTACTTCGAAAATCGTCCTGCAAGCACATAATTTTTAACTTCCAACATCTTCAATGCCTTAGGAAAAATTTATGATTTTGTAATTCCAACGCCGAGCAAGTTGTTTCACTTCACATTTTATTTCACACTTGGAAAATATATTCACTTGAAGCTCCAACGCCTTAGGAGAAATTCTCATCACATCATCCTATATTTCATTTCACATTCTAGGCGCATAGCATACTTGAGGAAAATTAAAACTACGCCTAGTACTTTGGTTTCACCACCTCACACGCCTTGGGAAAAAATTCTCTGACACCTACCACCTTGGGCGCATGTAGGACTTGATGAAGAATATTCAACTTCACCACGCCTTGGGAAATATTTTCAACACCTTTTACCTCATTCACCATCTTGCATTCACTTTTACCACCTTCAACTTGGGCGCATTTGAGCTAGGCAAGAGGATGACTCTTCAACTTCCCGTTTTTGTCATGGCTGCTGGATGAAGCTTCAGACTTAGAAGTTTTTTGTGATTTCACCTGTTTATCGATGCCCTGCTATTTATAGTAAGGCCTCTGAATTTTGCATCTTTGAAGCTCAGAACGACTTGAAATTTTGAACACTACATCCTCACGACCCTGCTACCTTGTTGACATTGCTATTTTTAGCCCATTTCTGAAGGTGATTTGCTATAAATAGTAACTGCTTGCTTCTGATAGCTCCACTGAAATTTGAATGAGGCGCTCCTCACCACGTGACCTGTCTGTCGACATCAACGCATGCACCTGACTTGCTATTTTTAGCCTGTTTCCAAATTGACTTACTATAAATGGTAAGTGCTCCGTTTGACTTCAAATTTTGCCAGCAGAAAGCCTGAAGGATGCTGATCGCGGTGGTTTACACCAGCTTTCAAAATTTTGACTTTTTACCCTTCTTTTCAGGCCCTGAAGTTAGAAACCCTAATTTGCTCTGCATGTGTATGAAATGATCTCTGTTTGCCCTCGTTTCTATTGCGTTGCGATCAGCTCATGATTCTGAAGTGCTGGGAAGCGGCTGCCGGGACACACCTGCTAAAAATAGTAAGTTCCTTACTGAGTGATTATCTCCATTTGTATGTCACACCATCGCGAAGCTGTCAAAAACCCATAAAGAATCATCCGACATGCAAAAGAAACCCTAACATGCAAACCCTAAAAATAGCTTCGGAAGACCGAACTCTGAAAGCTGTCTTCTTGTTTTGCATGTTATACTGTCGCGAAGGTCTCGAAAAACCCAGAAGGAATATCCAGACATGCAGAGAAAAACCCTGCGTTTAAGCCCTAAAATTGGCCCCGGAAGCTGAACTGCTAAAAATAGAAAGTTGTCCGTTTCAGGTGAAATTTTGTATGCGAGCAGCCTGATGTGCTCTGAATGCAGTGTGACTGTCGGAATCTTAAAAATGCCGATAGATTGCCTGCAATTGCACACTTACTAAAAATAGTAAGTACTCGGAATTTGATGAAAACTTGTTGAGAGCCTGCTGGGAGCATGCTCACATCAGTGTTGAGCTCTGTTTTCAATTTACTCACTTCGTTCGACATTGGATTGACTAGGAAAGATGAAACCCTAATTTTCAGATTTGATCAATTTTATGCTTAAGCTCAAAGGCGGACACGATCCTCGAAAGGCAGACATCAGAAAAGAGAGAGAGAGAGAGAGAGAGAGAGAGAGAGAGAGAGAGAGAGAGAGAGAGAGAGACCCAAGCCAAAAGACGAGAATGGAGCAAAAATTAGGGGGTCCCCATTTGAATGGGGCGATGTGTGAAAAGGTCACAACATTTGGCGACTCCAAGGGAAAGTGTTGAAAAACACTTTAAGAATTGAACTTCGATTAATCTTCCTCAAACCATCATACAGAAATGACACTTACTCAAAAGGGGAGAAGAATCCGATATTGGATCAAAACACTTTCATCTAAGACCCTGTGAGTGTGTGCAGTCATTCCATCTCTAAACCATCTCGGCTCCCAGAATCGGCCGCAGCAGGTTATATAAATATCTTAACTTCAAAAGCATCCTGGACATTGCCTCGCTGCCAGTCAGGCGTGCATAGCCCCGACGAGGTTATCGCTACAATTCTCACGAATATTGCTCCACTGCCGGCCGGGCGTCCATAGCCCCGGTGGAGTTACTCGTATGTTCCCAAAACCAATATTTCATAATATTTCTCTTTTGATTTCTCATTTTCTTTCTTTGTTTTGATATTTCTTTTAAGCACATTTTCTTTTCTTCATTTGATTCCTCTGTCAATTCCTCAATTGGCTGGCAGGCAATGAAGCCTCCAATGGGTTTGAGAATTGTAGTGGCGCTGAAGCAAGATGTAAGATTTTCACCTGCTAAGACCTTTCCCAAGAAACCAAAATGACTCAGAATGGAGATAGATAAGATTGTTAAGGTCTTTAGGCTCGTGTGTTAAGACACAATAACGGGTTAACCTCCCGAGACGAGTTTAATCACTAACTGGATGATGATAAGAGGAAAACAATCTTAGCCTTTTCAAAGCTTGCACAAATTCCAGCGGAAAGAAACCCTGTTGTGGAGATTAAAACCATCATCACCCCCTTCGCAACAGGGAAAACCCCAAAATTCTTGCCCATTCCAAACCAAAACCACCTGAGCGGACAACTCAAGGGACGGAAATGCCAAACCAAAAACCCAGAGGGCAACAAACCAAAACCAAAACAAAGGAAAAGAGGAAAGCAAACGGAAAGCAAACGAATGTGAAAGCAAACCTAATCTAACTATGTTACAAAACAGGCTCTCGGAGAGAACCTAGGACTGGAAATAATGCTTGAGGAACTGCCCGTTGACGGGCAACGGGACATCCTCTCCTGTCAGTGTACGCAATCTAAATGCATTGTCTCCCAGGATTTCAGAAATCTGATATGGGCCCAACCACAATTTATCGAACTTGTCGTGATCTCCTTTCTTTTCGTGGGCCTTGTCCCAGTATAAGACCAAGTCAGAAATCCGGAAAGACTCGATCCTAGCTTGTTTATCAAACCATCTCTTCACCACGGCTTGGTGTTTTACCAGATTTTCAAGCGCCTCATCTCTTTTCTCCTCTAAGTGCATCAATTGAGACAACCTTGTTTGGACTTGATCTTCTGCTTCAAGATACTCTTGAATGAACTGGAGAGTTGGTATCCTCAGTTGGACTGGAAAAACTGGATCTTGTCCGTAGACCAAGTGGTATGGAGATGTTCCCAAGGAACTCTTTGTTCTAATCCTGTCTGCCCATAGAGCAAACCTCAGCTGCGTGTGCCAATCTTTTAGATTCTTATCCAACAACTTTTTGATGGCATTCAATAAATTCTTGTTTGTGGACTCTACTAGTCCATTCCCTTTCGGATAATAGTTGGAGGAAAATTTTAGTGTAATTCTATATTCAAAGGCCCAGTTGGAAAACTTCAGCGAGGAGAAGGCTGAACCATTGTCGCTGACTAGGACATGAGGGCATCCAAATCTTGTCACAATGTTCTCCTCAAGAAACCTGATGACTACTTCTAACGTGCACTGCTTCAAAGCCTGAGCTTCTGTCCATTTGGTGCAGTAGTCTGTCGCTGTCAAAATATATCTATGCTGGCCTGACGATGGCGGATTGATTGTCCTGATAAAGTCTAATCCCCACTTTGCAAACGGTCTAACCTCAATCACTGGTTGTAGAGGCATAGCGGGATGCCTTCCTCTATTTGCTGTCGTTTAACAGATGTGACAAGCATTCACATGCTCATATGTATCTTTAAAAAGCGTGGGCCAATAATATCCGGCTCTCAGGATTTGATGAGCTGTGGCTAGACTTCCTCCGTGTCCAGTTCCAAACTTCTCGTGAAAGTGTTCCATTAACTGTTTGGCTTCTTGTTTCCCTACACATCTCAAATAAATTCCTTCGTAGTTCCTTCTCTAGAGAACTGATCCTTGAAGCATAAATCTTTGACTTCTCATTCTTAATGCCCTTCGTTGGACTGGATTTAGGTGGCGAGGGCATCTGTGATTCAGCAAGTAATAAACTGTGTCGTCGTACCACTCTCTGGGAGGCACTTCCTCCAATACATAAGTTTGCTGTACTAATTCTGGACCAACCATTGCGATTGTCTGAGCCAAAGCTTGTCCTCGGACCAATTTCATCGGCTGTATTTCTATATCATACTCTTGTAAAGTGGCGACCCACTTACCTCTTCTTTCTCCTAACTCATTCTGCATCAATAAAGTCTTTACTGTGGCGTCAGGAACTATTGCGTGAACCTTGCTTCTCAAGATATAGTGTCTAAATTTCTTGACAGCCTTTACTAAAGCATATGCCTGCTTTTCAATGCTTGGGTATCTTAACTCTGCTTCTTTCAAGGGTGCACTCATAAAAGCAATTGGGTGTTCGTCCTTTTCTTTTGTTCTTTGGGTCAACACCGCTGCGCAGGTGTGCTCTGAGGCAAATGAATACAGATAGAAAGGCTTCGTATAGTCTGGACTGACCAGTACTGGGGCATCCACTATAGCTTGTTTAATTTCATCAAAAGCTTTTCTAGTTTGTGGGGTCCACTCAACCTTTGCATCCTTCTTCAGCATCTCATTTAGTGGCCTCACTATTTCAGCAAACCCAGTTATAAACTTTCTAACAAAATTGATCCTGCCGAAGAATGATCTCAATTCTTTCTGACTACCTGGCAAACCAATCCTTGAAATGGCTTCAATGCGCTCGGGGTCAATCGATATGCCCTTCTCTGAAATGACATGACCCAATAACTTACCTTCGGTGACACCAAATATGCATTTCTTAGCATTCAGAGAGACACCAAATCTTCTACATCTCTGAAATATCTTCCTTAAATCTTCAACGTGGTCTCCTCTTTTCTTTGAGAACACAGTCAGGTCATCCATGTAAATAATTATGCACTTTCCGACTAGGTCTCGAAAGGCGATGTCCATGGCTCGCTGGAAAGTGGCCCCTGCGTTGATCAAGCCAAAAGGCATTCTTCTATATGCAAAGGTTCCCCATTTTGTGGTGAACGCTGTCTTCAATCTATCTTCCTGTTCAACCATCACTTGATTGTACCCTGAATATCTGTCCAAGAAAGACATCATTTGTGAACCATTCACTATTTGCAATACCTCATCTAATGAAGGCAAAGGATAATTATCTTTCTTAGAGGCCCTGTTCAGATTGCGGAAGTCCACGCATAACCTTATTTCTCCGTTCTTCTTTTTGACTGGAACAAGATTGGCGACCCACGTGGAGTGCCTCACAGGAAAAATAATCCTGACCGATAGCAGCTTCTTGACTTCCTGATAGATTAACGGCTCTAACAATGGATTCACAGGCCTCTGCCTTTGTCTGAATGGCTTACTGCCTGGCTTCAATGGAATTGTGTGTGTAATCAGTGATGTATCATATGTCTTCAAATCTTCATATCCCCAGGCTATCACCTCTGGAAATTCTTTCATTACCTTCAAGATGCCTTCTTTCCCTTTAGGTGTACAAACTTTCCCAATAAAAACATTCTTCACTTGTTCATCTGTTCCTAGGTTGACAGCTTCACAATCATTGCCTTGAGTGCTTTGATTTCTACTCAGTTTATCAGTGTCAAATAATCTCTCTAACTCAACCATTCCTCTCGGAATAACATTCGTCTTCAAATTCAAAATTCCTTCTGTGTCGTATTCCGCTTCCTCAGTCTCTTCTTCATTGATGATCTGTGCCTCGAACACGCCTGAGCATGTGAGAAAATCTAAAATCTGTTTATCATCATCGAACACCTGGAAGTTCTTTATGTTGTCGGGGATGGCTGGAGTTGAAACCAACTCTACTGTGAATTTCTTCAATCCTTCCATTGCCAATGGTTCCAAAGAACTGGCAGCTTGTGCGAGAGAATTTGCAACGGTATTCTTGGATCTGTAAACTTGCTTTATATTGAACGCATCAAAGCTTTCTATGAGGTCCCAGACTCTATTGCGATAGCGGCTCAATCTCTTGTCGTGACAAGCAAACTGTTTTCTCACTTGGCGAACCACGATGTCAGAATCTCCGATGGCATGTACGATCTTGGCTCCCTTCTGAATTGCAAGGAGCAATCCGTGAATCAAGGATTCATACTTAGTAACATTATTGGTGCATGAAAATTGGAGCCTATAGGCACCCAAATAAGCCTCCCCTGTTGGGCTAACTAATTCAAATCCTGCTCCATTTCCTTTCTTTGACTTTGATCCATCGAACCTCAAAGTCCACACTTGATCCTCTGTAGGAGTGCTGGGAGACTGGACATGTGTGTCCTCTTGATTGCATACCTCTGGAATTTTTCCTTCATTTTCAGACTGAGTTGTATTGTCTTTTACAAGTTCCTCTATTAAAGCACTGTTTTCTTCATTCATCTTCTGATATCCTTCCTGCAATGATGTCTGTGGAACGAGCCTTGCAACTTGCTCTAGTGCCACTTTGCACATGGCACAAGTGATCTCGGAGTGAAATGCTTCATGTATTCTGCACCAGTTAGGAAGCAGCAAATTCTTGATGGAAGCATCTTTACCCAATTTTGTTTCTTGTCTCACACTGTTTAGGACAAAATCCCTGAAGTTTTCAAACGTTCCTCCTCTCTCACTATCACTTGAGTCACTTTCAATCAACACTTCAGTGGAAGCATTGGCATCTCCTAAACATTTCCCCTCACTTGGGCTTTGCAGCATCAATACTTCTTGCTTGACAGGCCTATACGAGCCTAAATCAGTCTCTACAAACATTATCTCATTATCCTCACCATATTCAGTGATCATTAATTTCAGCCTTGGTGTACTCTCAATCTTAATTTGATTTGGGACTCCTTTCCATGGAAGCCACATGTGGGAAAAATCAGTTGCAATGTATCCATTTAACTTTCTTGCCCAATCTCTGCTTAGCAACATACCATACCCATCTGGTATATCGACCATTGATATATCAATGTAGCTCTGAATTCGGGGGTCAGCTGACAACTGCATATGAATGTTATTCAATTCTCCAACAACTGGAACCTCAGTTTTGTCTAGCTGGGTCACCTTCTTTGTGGTTTGAAGCGGTACTATACCCAATCGTTGACACACCTTCAGTGGCATGACGTTGCTCGAAGCACCGGAGTCAATCAAACAATTGTGCAATAATTTTCCAAATATTCTAACCGACACCAGGAACGGGGCAGGTTCATCCTTCCCCTGGTAGAACACCACTGGTTTCTTTCTTTCCTCAATAGGAGTATCCTTATTTTCAACCTTTCTATTCAATGGAATTTGGCTACCTTGAGTAACCTTCTGTGTTTGCTCTAGCTTTTGCTCTGTAGGCAAATTGAATCTAACTCTTCTTTTATCTTTAGTTTTTGACTTCTCAAGTTCACTTGAAGATCCTTGTACCATCCCCACAAAACCTTGAGACTGTTGCGGAGTCTCCCAAGTGTTAAATGGTGCGTGAGGCACCTCTTCTACCATGTTCGCATTTTGCACAGGACGGGACTGTGTATTGGCTGGAGGATTCCTGGATGAACTAGGTGCTTCTTGAGAAGAGTTCTTCACAACGGGTGTCTCATATAAACTCCCCAATATTGTATCCCTGACTTCCGAAATCTTCATTAACTCATATAGAGGAAGACTCACCTTTATCTTCTTCACTTCATCCAACACATAGGAACTTAACCTTTTCATATCATCCCTTGGAATATTGTCCTTTTGTGGACGTTGCATTACGTGAATAGGCTGTTGGACATTTTGTTGTCCATTTCTGTTTTGCACCACATTCTGTTGTCTGTACTCAGGAGAATCCGGAGGCACGTTTGGGTTATTGCTTGCGTTTGGATTTGGTGGAGTTGAGAAATTGTTTGGAGGAATTGAAGACGTCAGAGGCTCCTTCTGATGGTAGGTCCTCTGGTACACTTTAGGTGCTGCTCCTCCGGATGTCTGAAACGCTTGCACCTCTCTCCTCCCCTCTACCAAAACACTGTTGTTGAGAGGTGGGAAAATGTAGTTATCTTGGCCAAGAGGCTCTTCTGAATAACTATCTTGAATTTCTGAATAAACTTATGCCTCTAAATAAACTTGAGTCTCTTCATCTTGCTCATCTGGCGTCCCCACGGGACTGTTTGCCGAAGCTGGTGGAAATCTATGATTGACTTTCGGTGGTGCGTAACTTTGATATCCAGACATGACATTGACATTTTCTAGAATTAAAGCCTGGTCATATCTCTGTACTGGGACAATCTCATATCCAGTAGTTGGAGGATTCTCAGTACCCTCCTTGCTTTTTACTTCTCCTTTGAAAATATCAGCAGCTACTTGAAATTCATGGCACTGTAACTCTGAGTGCTGACTAGTATTATGTAGTCGACACCATCTCGACATAGCAGCTTCTGCGAAAAATACTCTGTCCGTGGGACGGTTCTCTGGAGGTGGTGGGTTATCTAGCGGTGATGGAACTCCTCCATTGTTAGGCCTTGTATTCCAGGACCTCTTTTGATATCCTTGATTGTTACCTCGATACCCATGACTGTTGTCGTGGCCATGTCCGTGATGGGCATCTTGATGGTGTTGAGGATTATTCTGATATCCTCGATTGGCACCTGGATGTGCCTGATAATTCTTCAACATAGATTGCATTTGATTATTTTGATTCCTGAGGTGGGTTACCTCAGATGACAGCCTCTTCATTTGCTCTACCAATTCTTTCATTTCGTCTTTCTCCTCTTGTGTCCTTGCTGGTGGCACTGTATTCTGGAGATAAACAGGCTGCGTCGCTGGAGTCTGGGATAAAGTATCCCACGATGGAGAACCAATTGATCAGATGGTGCTGGAACTGGATTTAATGATGGAATTTGCTGGTTCCATGTTGATCCAAGAGTTTGCATTTGATTGTTCGTTGTGGCCAAGCCAGTATACAAAGAAGGCCCAGTTATGTTTTGCCCCATATTTTGACTTACTTCCACTGCCTGCGCGTACGCTTGGTTCATATCCGCCGGAGTGGGATGAGTTTGTCTCACAAACATTGCGGTCAATGGGTCCAAGGCTGCATAATAGTTTTCCCTAGCATCTGGAACAACGTATGGAGTACGTAGCCTTGTGAGAGCCTTCTGGAATCTGTTGTTGAAGGCATGAATAGGTTCTTTATCTTGTCTTCTCACTTCCGTGAATTGGCGGAAGAGCTCTACTGGGGTGATAGGAATACCAAACTTTCCGATGAAAGCTTCTTTCATTTGTTCCCATGTTCTTATAGACCCGACTGGCAAATGTATAAACCAAAAGTGTGCTTCTTCTCCCAAGGAATACGGGAATAATTTGCAAGCTACATCCGCGTATGCAATTTGTCTATTCCGCAAATGATCCTCGAACATCTTGATGTGATCCTTAGCAGTACGATTTGGATCATTAACTTGATACTTGGTGCAGAAATGCTCCAGATTCTTTGGCATGTCATGGTAGTCTGCAAACTCAAGCGGAGACGGATTAGTAACTAGCCAAGTAGCACCATTGGGAGCTGGTTGACCTCCTGGTTGAGCCATTGCTTGAATTGGCTGCCGCCTTTGATATACAAATACTGGGGTTGTGGTAGCCTGAACTGGTTGCTGGACAAACACTGGTGTGGGAACTTGAACTGCTTTTGGTTGAGCAAACCTTGAAGCACTCGGTGGAGTTTGGAACAAACTTGTAATCTCTTCTCCACTTTCTTCACTTGACTGAACTTCCTCGTTTGAAAACACTTTTTCACTTGGACGACTTTCTTTCTTCTTTCTTGCTCGAGTTGGTAACTCTAACTCCACGAAGTCTTTGGATGAACTTAGCGCGGACCTCAAAATTCTTTTCAACTTATCGGGTGAGAATGAACTGATTCGATCCAGGATGTAGCTGATTACTGTAGGCGAGGAAGAGGAGCGAGTGGTTGTCTTTGATTTAGCATATTTCTTTCAATTGCAACTTGAATCTCAATAGCCTTCTCTTCTTCTTCTTCCAATACAAAGCAAGTTCGCATATACTGGGCGTGGCTCTCCTTTGTCCTCCACGCGAGATTGTTCAATCCTGAAAGAATATCTTCTTGATCGTCGTTGAATCCCAAATTAGGCTGCAACACCGGAAATATCTCTCTATGCGGTAGCACCATCTTTACTCATGATAAATTTCTTTCTCCAATGAATTTCCTTTTGAATGAAAATCCCTTCTTACTTGAATGTGCTTGTCAGTTGCAAAGAAACTTCGGAGGCCCTCCTTCTAGTGCCAGTTCCTCTGTTGACGTGGTTTTTGTGACCGCACCAAACAGCAGAACAAAATAGTCCGAAGGCTACTCCGTTCTCTCTTGATCAAAGTATTCCGTGTGCTAAGATTGCGAGATAGATCACACGTTCAACTCCAAGGTTCCGAAATACTTGGAACACCCTCAGTTGGTTTGATGTGTATTGCTGTGTTCTTACGAGGGGACTGTCATGGCCCCTAATTTTCGCAATTTATGATATTATGAATTATAAATGTTGATATACAATAAATAATAATAACCGATCAATACTCATACGACCTTACCCGATAAAAGGAGATTATTATTGATAAAGATGATATTACTATTATTATTATATTTGATTATATACAGATAAATAAATACATATTACATTTATTATATATATATATAACATATATCTTATTTTTTGGCATTCGAATATATATAATGTATATTGCATATTACATTTATATATATTCAACAATATCTATATATATAAATAAATAATAATATTAATATATTGCTACATTACTACATCAGTTAAATGTGAAATAAAATAACAAGTAACAAATAATCTGAATATAAAATAAAACAAATATAAGATATACAATAATCAATAGCCAACATAAAAAATAAACATAAATAAATTATGAGTTAGCAAAAGTAATCGCTGTTTGGAATGCGGCGATCCTCATAAAGAATCGCGTCCTTTCAATACAAAAGGCACGAACCTTCTGAAGCTGCATGTCTTCTCCAGCGTATAAGATAAGGTTAAGAAATAAGTGGGGGGGATATATTGGCTGGAATTCAACGCAGGGCATCAAAAGAGCAATTGTGGGTTTCCTATGATATATTCATTGTTTAAGTTCACTGCCTTTCAAAAGGGGGACAAGGTCTGAAACGCGGGCCCCAGCAGCAGCCCAATGTTGTGTTTAGGAATAGAAGGAAGATGCCTGCCTGCCGGTTGATAAAGGAGGTCAGAGAAATAAATATAAAGAATATATTACGAAGAATACCAGTCAGCAATCTGACATAAAGGAATAAACAGAGGCAGGTTTTGGAAGGAGGACGGATTACATTATCAGATGGATACAAAGGTAAGGGACATCTGTTTCAGTGTTTGGTAAGTAGAATATGCTTTAAGACAGTTGAGGACATTTATATAAGGATATAGGAAAGTAAAGGATGTGCCAATTAGTGAGACTAATATGAATACTTAATATATATAAATATGGGAATAATAGATAAATTTGATAATGAATAATATATATATATATATAAATAAATGTGAATAATGATATAGGAAAGAGTATATATGCACTACTTAAATTGAAGTAGAATACATATATATGTATTCATATAGGATTAAGATATATATGTATTTATAAATTGAGTCAATTAGAAATGATGATATATACTGATTTAGATTATATTTATAAACGGTTGTGCAAATAACAATTATTGAATCTGATAAGCAATTATGATTCTTTAATATAAGAAGGGGAAACAGATTCTTATTTATCTGATTCATACTAATGATATCTTCTAAGTATTAAGGAAAGATGGATCGATGGTTAAGGAATCAGGGGGAGCCTCAGCAGGTTAAATCCTAGTAAGGGTAAGTATTGAGAGGTAAGTAACCTCAACTAACTAATAACATGGATGGTTATGTAATCAATCCCAGTTACTATGGATAGCAGGGCACAGTATAATAACTAGTCCATAGATGATAATGCCTTTCGATTGACTCATTCCTAAGATGTAATGATCCAATCATGAACAAGAAATTAAGTGCATTTTTATGTCTCTAATATGGGGACATTACAAGTGGTATCAGAGCAACTTTCCTGCCACCCTGTGAAAATAGCGTTTGCAAACTTACCAAAGGCAAAGGTATACTCTCTATGAACATATAGAAACACATTCCAATTTATGCAAATCAGGTATGACCAGTAACTGCTAAATGTAATCACTTGTTGTTGATATTCGTTATTTTTATCATAGCTACCATATGTAAGTGTAAAACAAGTATCAAGATATATATATGTATAAATAGATGTGTTATGTTGAATTGAACAACTAATGAGATTAGGATGATCTATTCTATCATAAGAATTGTGTGTGGTAACCCCATGAAACAACCATGGAAGGCAAGAGGAATCTGCAAGTAAGTATAAAAGAAAATACATCATGAATTTAGATATTAATTTTTAGTAAATATATCTTGAAATTAAATGATAATGCGGTAGAATAAGAATTTATATATAATGATATTTATTCTAGTTGATGTCGCTCATTTCTATTGATGTCATTTTGGAATAATACAGTTATACGTGCTACTATTTATTCTTAATATCTTATAGAATTACTGATATGTTTTGAATATCTAACTAGATTATTGTGATATATTCTATCATAATGTCTCTCGCATGAAGTGTAGTTCATATTTTCATCAAAGTTTTGTATCATCAAACAAACATGTAGAAAGTTAAGGGAGGGAACCTATAGGTTGAGCAGATACTAGTTCTCCTCTAGGTATGCCACTCCCCGGATCGGATGACCAAGAGTCATGCCATCGGGAGCCAAGGGGGTGATATCCGCTCTTGGGCTTAGAGTGAGTATCTGCAGGCCTCCTATGGATTCCTCTCCTCTAAACTATCACATGTTTAAATTGAGGGATTCTCCAACATAGTTGGGAGATGATGAGGATGGATAAGGAAAGGAGATACAAGCGTATCCCCTAAGTACACCACTCCTCGGATAGGATGACTAGGTATCATGCCATCAGGAGCCAAGAGGGATGGTATATCCGTTCCTGGGCTTAGGCAAGATTGCTTCGGGCGAACTTATCCTTCTCATCCAACCCTTACTATGATAGAGTCCTAAGTTTTGTGTAATTTGACTTATTTGTGCAATGGATAAAACAGATTTTCATTTTAATGTGTTGTATGGTGAATAATAATTCTTACATGTTTTATATGTTTATATGTACATGATGTGGTTGGTCTTATATAATTGTAATTGTGCTTGAATGTATACTCTATATTTGAGTGCTCTAAGGGGCCTCCTATGGGAATCCTTCCTCCAAAGTATCGCATGGATGTGTGTCTGCCCCTTACCAAATTATCATTCTTTTTCAATCAAATCATTAGGGAGGGGAGTTGGAAGCTCACGAAGGAGAGCAGAGACTAGGGTCCCTTCGAGGTAGGCCACCCTCCTTGGATGACTGCGGTCTGCCATTGAGGGCCGAGGGGGTCATTTCCACGGGCGTTGGTTGGCCGCTCTCGGGCTAAGAAGGGAATCACTAAGGGCATCCTTGTGTGTGACCTCTCTTGCCTCGCCTTTGATGTTGATGAACAAGGGATGATAACTTGGGTGTTTTAATATCTATTTAGTTGCTCAGAAATTTACAAATTGAATGCTTCATAACATATGTTCATGTGAATGCTTGTGCATTACGTGTATTTGCATGCCTGCTTCATGTTTATGTGTATACTCGATGACCTTGGAAGGGAGGACGGGTCCACGGTGTAGTATGGGATACACCAAATCCACCTTCTCGATTGTCTGAGAGCATACTCCATTCAAGTGTATTTGTAATTGATTGTACACCCTATAACTTGTGATTGTATCTGTATTTAAGTGTATACTTTTCAATCGTGTTTATTTGAGTGTATACTTTATGACTCGTGATTGAATTTGTATTTGGGTGTATACTCTATAATTTTGCATTGATATTTGAGTGCATAATCTATGACTCGTATTTGAATTCGAGATGTATTTGTATTCAAGTGTAATACCCTCTGACTTTGTACTTGACTTCAAGTGTGTCCATGACGATGTATTTGGGTGTATATGACATGGTATTTGATGTGACTTGCATTCAAGTGTATACTTTACATATATTCATACGTATGCCTTGTGACTTCATGCACTCATGTTTTACCAAACTTATGGTGTTTTTGTTTTTGGGTTAGCATCTTACTTGTTCACTTCATGAATGATGTACTCTTATACATGACTACTCTATTCTGAAGTGTATGCTTGTGTTTGTGTAATTCATGCCTTATAAGTGTTTGTTTGTATTTATTTAGTGTATCTACGAGCATTCTTATACTTGTGTTTTATATGTAGGATCATTTTGTGCTTTACGTATATTTAAATGGATGCTTTATATTGTATTTTCCATTTATTGCATGCATGATATGCTTATATTCCATGCCTAGAAATAAATTTGAGTGTACTTGAATGCTCTACATATTCGTGTCTTAATTAATGAATAAATGCTTCTCGCTCCATGTGTGTGATTCCTCCATGTATGCTTCTTGTTAGAGTATATCTACATTGCTTCCTACCTTATGAGTATTTACGCATTGGATACCTTGTCTGAGCTTATGTGCTTTATGTATAATTACATGATTTAGATGCCTTGTGTGTAATTTATTGCTCGTTGCTTCTATGAGAATTTGCCTCATATTGAGTGTCTTACTCCATGTATTTATGTGTATTTTGTGTATTTGTATGCTTCATGTGTAATCTATGATTATGCTTTATACAGGTATTCATGTTTGCTCCATGCTTGTATCTTGTATACATTTATGGCTAATATATTCAACATAATTGCTTTGTGGATAACTTCCTAATGTGTCTTCATAATTAGTGTGTTTTCAGCATGTCTACTCCATTCTCATGCATACTTGCAATTGACAAGCATACCTCATGCTTTATATATTTAAGTGTATACTTCATGAATACCTCATGCCTTATGTATTCGAGTCTACGTTCCAAGTTGGTGTATGCTCCATGCCTATACTGCATGCTTTACTGCCTACGTGTATTCAAATCTTTTGAGTGTGCCTCATGTCTTACATGTTTGCTTTATGCCTAATGTGCTTTAGCATGTTTACTATGTGTGCATATTTTTGTTATGCTCTTGAGTGTATACTTCTGATTGAACATGCATACTTCTCTGAGTGTATTTACATACCTTGAGTGTATTAACATGCCTGACTTGTATCTCCTAAGCATATGTATCAAATCTTGCGAGTGACTATGTGCTTGCTATATATTTGATGTGTTTTCAACATGATTAATTCATAAAAGCTTATGTATGATTAATTCATGTTTGTCAAGATTCTTTATACATGAGTGCCTTCTTAATACCTTGAATAGACTTATGTGTCTTCAATGTTCTCTCATGGCTTCGGGTGTTACTAACCTTACTTCTGATGTGATTATGGCTTACAATACCTTATGTGCCTACCTTGTGATTGTTTTATGTATGATAAGCTGCTCCATGTATGGTATGTATTCAGAATGAGTGATTGATTGCTACACGTCTGAAATATGTTCTCTATATCTAATGTACCCAGCATGTATGAACGATGCATTTTTTTTTTTGCACGAGTGTCTACGTGTATGACTTGCATATAACCTTTGTATGTTTTCAACATAGCTTCACCATGTGTGTTTGTAATTGCTTGTGCTTAACAATAATAAAAGGACTTTCTTAGTAGATTAATTGTAATCCAAGTTTGAGATTGCTTGAGGACAAGCAATCTGGGGCAGGGCGGACTGTCATGTCCCCTAATTTTCGCAATTTATGATATTATGAATTATAAATGTTGATATACAATAAATAATAATAACTGATCAATACTCATACGTCCTTACCCGATAAAAGGAGATTATTATTGATAAAGATGATATTACTATTATTATTATATTTGATTATATACAGATAAATAAATACATATTACATTTATTATATATATATATAACATATATCTTATTTTTTGGCATTCGAATATATATAATGTATATTGCATATTACATTTATATATATTCAACAATATCTATATATATATAATAAATGTAATATCATGAGAGATGGGTTCTTGTTGAACCACTACTCATGAAACATGGGTAATGAGTTTGACTCGAAAACTACACGGTTGAATCCTGATAGCAATATCATAATTTGACACGCTGTGGAAAAATACCTCCTACTTATCAATTGATGAGCTAAAGGGGCTCTATTATGAATGGTTCACAAGGCACAACACTTGCTGAAGGTTTTGCAAATGGGGTAACAACTCAAGCTGGCTTAACCTTGGAGAAAACTCGGTTAAGCTGAGCTGGAGCAGATTGGGATGGGTGACCTCCTGACACCGTGCTTCACCTCTATGAGCATCACCTAGATGCAATGAGTGCTAAGTGGACCATTCGATATCATGAGAGATGGGTTCTTGTTGAACCACTACTCATGAAACATGGGTCAATGAGTTTGACTCGAAAACTACACGGTTGAATCCTGATAGCAATATCATAATATCTATATATATAAATAAATAATAATATTAATATATTGCTACATTACTACATCAGTTAAATGTGAAATAAAATAACAAGTAACAAATAATCTGAATATAAAATAAAACAAATATAAGATATACAATAATCAATAGCCAACATAAAAAATAAACATAAATAAATTATGAGTTAGCAAAAGTAATCGCTGTTTGGTATGCGGCGATCCTCATAAAGAATCGCGTCCTTTCAATACAAAAGGCACGAACCTTCTGAAGCTGCATGTCTTCTCCAGCGTATAAGATAAGGTTAAGAAATAAGTGGGGGGGATATATTGGCTGGAATTCAACGCAGGGCATCAAAAGAGCAATTGTGGGTTTCCTATGATATATTCATTGTTTAAGTTCACTGCCTTTCAAAAGGGGGACAAGGTCTGAAACGCGGGCCCCAGCAGCAGCCCAATGTTGTGTTTAGGAATAGAAGGAAGATGCCTGCCTGCCGGTTGATAAAGGAGGTCAGAGAAATAAATATAAAGAATATATTATGAAGAATACCAGTCAGCAATCTGACATAAAGGAATAAACAGAGGCAGGTTTTGGAAGGAGGACGGATTACATTATCAGATGGATACAAAGGTAAGGGACATCTGTTTCAGTGTTTGGTAAGTAGAATATGCTTTAAGACAGTTGAGGACATTTATATAAGGATATAGGAAAGTAAAGGATGTGCCAATTAGTGAGACTAATATGAATACTTAATATATATAAATATGGGAATAATAGATAAATTTGATAATGAATAATATATATATATATATATATATATATATATAAATAAATGTGAATAATGATATAGGAAAGAGTATATATGCACTACTTAAATTGAAGTAGAATACATATATACGTATTCATATAGGATTAAGATATATATGTATTTATAAATTGAGTCAATTAGAAATGATGATATATACTGATTTAGATTATATTTATAAACGGTTGTGCAAATAACAATTATTGAATCTGATAAGCAATTATGATTCTTTAATATAAGAAGGGGAAACAGATTCTTATTTATCTGATTCATACTAATGATATCTTCTAAGTATTAAGGAAAGATGGATCGATGGTTAAGGAATCAGGGGGAGCCTCAGCAGGTTAAATCCTAGTAAGGGTAAGTATTGAGAGGTAAGTAACCTCAACTAACTAATAACATGGATGGTTATGTAATCAATCCCAGTTACTATGGATAGCAGGGCACAGTATAATAACTAGTCCATAGATGATAATGCCTTTCAATTGACTCATTCCTAAGATGTAATGATCCAATCATGAACAAGAAATTAAGTGCACTTTTATGTCTCTAATATGGGGACATTACACGGACTTACACAATTGTTCAGGCTTGTTGCAGTTAACAACAGATGGATGATTTTGAAGGGGATTTTGTACGTATGATTTGGCAATATAGTATGTTTTCCTAAAGCTAACCAGAAATGTGCGGAAAATAAATGAGTGAAAGGGCCTAAGAAACTTATTTTCTATTCTAAATGCAGGATATGTGTAGCTCAATTTTGGCAGACTTCAACCGAATTTCACCTAGCCTCACGTCGGACAGCTTCAGCAAAATTAGTGCAATCTTCAAAGGGGTAGCAAAAGATGTTTAGATTATAATTTAGCATACATACACCATCAAAACGACGCATATAAGTATACAAATCACAATCGAAGTTAAACTCAAGATAATTTCCAGTCGACCACGCAAGGCGAACTTATTATCAACAAGCCGCTAGTGGTATGGAATGAAAAGAAGCTACCTCAGTAAAACACCACACATCAAAGTAAAGTACTTGCATGAAATGAAAATTAAGCTACTTGGATCCGAAAGGAAGAAGAGACCTTGCTAGCTATTCATGACAAAGACGAATTCCACCATCAATGAAAAGATCTATTATCATGAAAGTGTTACACAACAATCTCCACAAAAGTTTTCAAAGGGAAAACTTTATTTCTTCTCCACACTATGCTAAGCAAGATGTCTACTATGCTCTACTCTCTAATCTCCAATCTCTAACTCAATTCTGATTCTAATCTAATGAATTACAAATGAGGGGGACTCCCCCTTTTATAGATAGCCAGGTCCAAAAGACGGCTAGGGTTACAATCAATAGAGTGGCTAAGATTAAGCCACCTCAGCCCTAACCCTAAAAACTGCCAGAATGGGGAGTGGTACATTAAATGAATCAAAGATTCCCACTCACTCCCAAAATAGAAAAGGCAATAAATGCCCATAATTAGTCTTCTAGAAGATCCTCGTCCAGTAGTGCATTCCCGTTCTTCTCTCTAGCTGCAAACTCAACGAATCCGCCAAGTACAGCCTCAACCTCCTGAACTGAAATGGGTGGAATGCAATCAAGCTGGAACTCTAACATCGTGACTGAATGTTCATGCCTTGTACAAGATTTTCTCCAAGCAACCAAGGAATCCTGCATGCTCTGGATCAAGGCGGAGAAAGTAGAAATGTTCTCGAAATCATCGTGTACGAAGGACTTCACCTCCAAAAAGGAAGGCACCAGCTTACCCCTCAAATTATCAATATTCACCTCATCTGGATTAAACCGCCTAGCAAATATGGCCTCGAAAGTATTCTGAACTCCATCAATGATATTGGCCATAGCCTTCCGTACCTTGGTTGAATCCGCCTGTGCTGCATCGAAGAAACCACGTCCCGTGATTGCTGAAGAATACCACCTAGAAAAATCATACCTGTATTTCTCCTGAATGACCCCTCCATCAATCAGCAATCGCAACGAAACATGCCTCAATGCCTCAAGACGCTGAATTACTTTGCTCTGATAGACAGAAGCATCACCCCAAGCCTGATCAACTGCCTCCATTCGTTCCAAAATACTGGAAGCCTGCTGAAAAGCAAAAGCAAGGTCCTCCATAAACTTTTCTGTCTCAGCACAAACTCCTGTGACCCACTTGTCTGCTTCCTGTGCCATCTTCCCTAACTCCATCAAGCCACTGATTGACTCTCTAGGTATCTCCGTTGGAGGCTCTATCACTGGAATCTCCTGCCCACGAGAACGAGACAACTGCTGCACATATCCGATTAAAGCCTTGTGTTCTCTTTTCAACTTCTTATACTTTCCTTCTTGAATAACCTGTCCTTGAGGGCGAGGTAGGAGTTATCACACTCCTCTACATCTGCGCACCAGTGGGGCGCCCTAACTCCAAAGTTGTGACCACGTAATTTTTGGCAATGCTTCGCCTCGGTCACAATCAACCTGTGGCACGGCTACATGAAGGGTGCGCATCCTCATCTCGGATATCTTCGAAAACTTTCGTGCTCTCTTCTTCTGTGGAGGTGCACTGATCCTGTTCAAAAATTCTTCCATCTCTACTGCGGGATCAATCTCCTCACTGGGGCTTCTTCTCATCCTATCCTTAAGCGAATCAGGCACTGTATACTGTATATCAAAGGGCTGCTGTTCTTGTGCTTCTACTTCTCGAACTTGTTCAACTTCTACATCATTCTGACGAGGCTCATCGTCCTCAAGGGGCTGAGTGTCTCCTGAACCTTTATCATCATCATCATCCATAGCCGCCTCTAACTCCTGCTGGAATTGAGGGTCAGTGGTAGTCCCCTCATCATCCTGCTGATCAACCCTACTAGGTGCATTGACGCTCTGGCCAACTGACTCCCTCCATGGTGGCTGATTATTATCCTGTACCGCCTGCACCTGATTCAGTGCATTCCTTTGATCAACAAACAAAGAGACCTCATGTATACTTGGAGAACGTGTCTCCAATGGCGTGGGTGACTGAACTACAACTTGTGGAGGCTCTGGCTGAATAGGCTCCTGCTGAACTGGCTCTTTCCTTCTGGACTCTGGACCTCGTGTGTTTTGCTTCTTTCTGCCGGTGGTGGGTGTCCTGTGATCTCGCATCAGATTTTAAGTCAAAGCAATTGACCTACTCTTCAACCTGTTCACTCGCCTGTCAACGCATGCTCTGGTAAATGTCAGGACCGGAATAGAAAGAGGTTCCAAGTCAGCCACCTCTGGTTCTGATCAATCTGGGAGCGGAAGTGGGGTATCTCTCACTGCTGCATAGTCCGGATGCACAACATCCATATCCTCATTCACCTGGTCTGGAACCGGAACAACTTCGCACTCCCTTATCAAAGTAATTGGCAACCAAGAGAACATCCTCTTCCTGACTTCAATCTCTTCTGATGCATTAGCCCAATAATCCTCAATATTTTCCTTGTGCTTAAACTCCTCTGACAGTACCCATTTGATGTTATTGTGCGGATCATAGTGCTCTCGGCTGGTGTGATATGAAAAGCGATAAAATTGAAGCTCACTCTCGGCTTCTTTGGCTGCCTGTATTGAAGGACACACTTCGTCGGAATTGCCCATGACAATCGAGAAGTCAACACCTCCCTTCTTCTTCTTGTTTTGAATTTTATCGTAGGCAACCAATTGCCTAGATATCTCTAACATCAAAATTCTATCGGTTGGGTACTTAGGCAGCCTATATGGGTACGATGAAAAACCTTGCAGCCTAATGTAAGAAAACTTTGGAAACTATATAAACCAGCACCCATACCTTTCAATCAATTCTTGGGCCTCCCTCGAGATTCTGTGATGTAACCGCTCTTGAAGCAATCTCGTAATGTGCATGGTGAAGGCGTCATTGACACGCTTGTAATGAGTGGTACTAGCCAAGTGTAGCTGCGGACAAGCCTCATGGATTTTGAATTGGTGAGAGCCACAACCGACAGGGTCCTTGTAAGAAATCCCTCTGTACTTCGTCATACGAGCCAGCATGTAAATAATGTAAGAGCTCATGTAAAATGTGTTCGTCCTTCTCAGGCTCAGGAGCTGCTCATGCAAGTTGTCACTGATCATCACAACCCAGTTGACGTAATCTTTCCCTTCGAGCACGAGGTTGATGTAATAAAACATCCATGGCTCGAAAATAAAGGACTGTGGGCAACCACGAACTCGACTCAGCATCATAATGAGATCACAATATTCCTATTTCAAGTCATCTGCAATAATTTGTTTCGTCAACTTTGTAGGAGAAGGCTTAGGATTACTCATCTAGTGAGTGTTGATTGTCTCCATGCATCTCTCGAATGCAGAAGCATACATCCGCTCAGCTCGCTCTCTGGATTTGTAAACCATGTTCCTGTGCATCGGAATGCCGAAAGCTTCACCAATGGCTGAAGGAGTGAGATTGGCTAGCACTTGTCCATCTGGTGACATGATCGATCGGTGATCCTTCTCCTAATAATTGGCGCACTCCATCATCGGCTCTGAACACTGAATGGCTGGTGGGGAACTAGCGGCTGCATATAATCCGCTTCGAACAATATTGTGCGAAGTGGTCGAAAGTCGATGACTTCCAATCCCCAACATTCTGTTCTTGAAGGCCTCAAGGTTGACGGAGCCCAAGTTGGTATCTGTCAGCTTGGCCATCTTCGGAATGAACTTTGACTCTGGCATGAATTTTTTGCTCAGCTTCTTGATCACTGCATGTCTGGATGCACCATTGTTATCTTTGCTAGTCGCCCTTGCCTCAGCCATTTGCAGGACAATAAACATTCATTAGCAATTTAACTTAGAAAAATAAATAAAATACCTTGCAGGGTTGCCAGTCAACTTTTTAAAATTTGAGAAGTTGCAACATTCAATTCTTCTGGAAACCTCAACTTCTCCTTCACAAGCTTTCGAACTTCAATCACTTAGAAACAAATTGCCAAGCAAGCTTCAACGACTTCACTACTTTAAGCAAGTTCAATTAGCAACTTGAACTTTGACAAATTCGTACTTCGCACTTGGCAAATGCGCACTTCACAAGCTTCAGCAACTTTGAATACACACTTCTCCAATCAACAAGTTCTTACCTTTTAAACTCTTTGAAACTTCTCACCTCAAGGCGTCCTTCTTAGCACTGGCAACTTCAAATCTCAGCAACAAATCAAGCTCCAGCAATCAGCAAGTGCGCCCCTCCAAAAGTTTCAGCCTTCAGCAACTTTAAACTTCAGCAATAAGTTCGAACTCCAGCAAACTCCTCTTTGAAATTCGAATTTCTTCACTTTAGATTTTGGAACTCAATAACCAACTCAAGTCGTCCTTCTCAGCTTCACTTCAGCAACACCTCGGCCTTAGCAAAATTCGAACTCCTCAAGCTTCAGCAATGCTCAACAACAAACTGCAATGTCTAACTCAGAGCAAATCGAATTCTCCTCAGCTGTGAAAAACAAGTGAGAAACTTCTCAATTTTATAGCCAAAAATCGAATTCTAGAAGGAGCCAATTATAGCCTGTACATTTAATTTCCACTACACTTCAAGAATTCGAATTTTCCCTCTCTGGTATTTCTGAGACTTGTCTCTCGACGTCAGTTATCTTGCTCTTCTAGAAGCTCAACTTTGACTGGCATCTTTTAATTTACCTTCGAAAAATTCAATTTAAATTCATCTTTTTAATTCATCAGCCGGAGCTTTGTCACTTGAATTCGAATTATACTTCTCTTCAGCTCTGGAAAATTTACTTGTGAAGAACTAGATTAAAATCAGCTAGGCAACTCACTTTAAATTCGTTGTCCGGAGAAATTCATCTTGAAAGCTCATTTTATTCACTCTGTCTTAGAAAATTTTAAATTATCCCTTAGGAAAATTTCACAGTTTGAGCATTGATTGAATTCTTCACTAAAAAAGTGTTGGCGAAGTGCGGAAGACATGGAAATTAATCTATCATCACAAATGTTCAGTACCCAGAAGAAAATTTTCTCCAGAACGCGATGAATCCATGGGTGCCCAACGAACGGGTTCATTTAATCTTTTAAATTTTGAACCTTAGAAAAAATATTATTCCACCAGTTTAAATTCATTTTTCATCTGTGATCATCTTGTGTTCTGACTTGAGAAATTTTTGAATCATCTTGCATTGCCATTATCTGACTTCATCACCGTTAAGTTTGCTCGCGCTCTAAGAAGAATTTCCATCACCCTGATCTCTACGCGTATTTTCTAAGGAAGAGAATACCTTGCCTTAGAGAAAATTTTAAATCATCTTGAAAATTTTGCCTTAGAAAAATTTCGCCTTGGAAACTTTTATTCAATCTTGCTCATCTTTGCCTGTGAGGAAATCATCAACTTTACTTCGAAAATCTTCTTGCAAGCACATAATTTTTAACTTCCAACATCTTCAATGCCTTAGGAAAAATTTATGATTTTGTAATTCCAACGCCGAGGAATTTGTTTCACTTGACATTTTATTTCACACTTGGAAAATATATTCACTTGAAGCTCCAACGCCTTAGGAGAAATTCTCATCACATCATCCTATATTTCATTTCACATTCCAGGCACATAGCATACTTGAGGAAAATTAAAACTACGGCTAGCACTTTGGTTTCACCACCTCACATGCCTTGGGAAAAAATTCTCTAACACCTACCACCTTGGGCACATGTAGGACTTGAGGAAGAATATTCAACTTCACCACGCCTTGGGAAATATTTTCAACACCTTTTACCTCATTCACCATCTTGCATTCACTTTTACCACCTTCAACTTGGGCGCATTTGAGCTAGGCAAGAGGATGACTCTTCAACTTCCCGTTTTTGTCATGGCTGCTGGATGAAGCTTCAGACTTAGAAGTTTTTTATGATTTCACCTGTTTATCCATGCCCTGCTATTTATAGTAAGCCCTCTGAATTTTGCATCTTTGAAGCTCAGAACGACTTGAAATTTTGAACACTGCATCCTCACGACCCTGCTACCTTGTTGACACTGCTATTTTTAGCCCATTTCTGAAGGTGATTTGCTATAAATAGTAACTGCTTGCTTCTGATAGCTCCACTGCTCCGATTAACTTGAAATTTGAATGAGGCGCTCCTCACCACGTGACCTGTCTGTCGACATCAACGCATGCACCTGACTTGCTATTTTTAGCCTGTTTCCAAATTGACTTACTATAAATGGTAAGTGCTCCGTTTGACTTCAAATTTTGCCAGAGAAAGCCTGAAGGATGCTGATCGCAGTTGTTTACACCAGTTTTCGAAAATTGACTTTTTACCTTTCTTTTCAGGTTCTGAAGTTAGAAACCCTAATTTGCACTGCATGCGTATCAAATGATGTCTGTTTGCCCTCGTTTCTATTGCGTTGCGATCAGCTCATGATTCTGAAGTGCTGGGAAGCGGCTACCGGGACACACCTGCTAAAAATTGTAAGTTCCTTACTGAGTGATTATCTCCATTTGCATGTCACACCATCGCGAAGCTCTCGAAAAACCCATAAAGAATCATCCGACATGCAAAAGAAACCCTGACATGCAAACCCTAAAAATAGCCTCAGAAGACCGAACTCTGAAAGCTGTCGTCTTGTTTTGCATGTTATACTGTTGCGAAGGTCTCGAAAAACCCAGAAGGAATATCCAGACATGCAGAGAAAAACCCTGCGTTTAAGCCCTAAAATTGGCCCCGAAAGCTGAACTGCTAAAAATAGAAAGTTGTCCATTTCAGCTCAAATTTTGGATGCGAGCAGCCTGATGTGCTCAATGCAGGTGACTGTCGGAATCTTAAAATGCTTATAGATTGTCTGCAATTGCACACTTACTAAAAATAGTAAGTACTTAGAATTTGATGAAAACTTGCCTGCCGAGCATGCTAACATCGTGTTGAGCTCTGCTAATTTACTCACTTCGTTCGACCTTGGATTGACCAGAAAGATGAAACCCTAATTTTCAGACTTGGTCAGTTTTACGCTTAAGCTCAAAGGCGGACACGATCCTCGAAAGGCAGACATCAGAAAAGAGAGAGAGAGAGAGAGAGAGAGAGAGAGAGAGAGAGAGAGAGAAACCCAAGCCAAAAGACGAGAATGGAGCAAAAATTAGGGGGTCCCCATTTGAATGGGGCGATTGTGAAAAGGTCACAACAAGGTGCTTCACACAATTGTACCAATTAAGGTAATAGACCTTCTGCAAATGATGCCCCAACTGAGAGTAGCATTCATGAATGTGATCGAAGATAACCTTCAGAAGGGTTCGACCGAGAGTACGACAGAACTAGCAGGAGAGGTGACGGACGCAATGCTAATTGCAGTAAATGTCGGGAGGAAGTCGGTCCCCGTACAGATGGAAATTATGGGGAGGAAATTCTCCAACACCATCGTCGACGGAGGCTCTAGGGTGAACGTACTGCCAGAGGAGACATGGAAGTGCTTGGGAAAGCCAACCATCTGGCCTTCGACATTCCACATAGTAGGTGTAGATCAGCATGGCATCAAACTTCTCGGTACCTTAATGGCACAAAAATTTTTGATCAACACGCAACAATTCCTATTGAACTTCGTCGTTATTTTGCTACAGAAGGTGTACAGCACAGTGTTGGGACGAGGATGGTTGATTGTCGCCAAGGCGGATAATAATTGGAAGTGGAGTACACTCTTGATCGAGAGCAATGGGAAGTAGTCGGTCATTGATTAAAAGAACCAGGTTGTAAGCAAAGAACTGGCTTCCTCCAGATTAAAATCAGACGAGGGGAGGCGAATGTCGATGAAGGAAGGAAGACGATGGAACCAAACGCCGAGGGTGTACTCGAACTCGAAAGTTGCTTAGAGGATGAGACCAGTTCACTGAACGGGCTGTTTCACTAGCTAATGGAGGATTACTAAGTGTTCCACCTAGAATGCAGTACGTTACAAATCAGAGAGGGGCGAGAGGAAGAAGACAAGGGCTCGACTAGTTAGACATTTCCACCAGAATACGGTGAGTACAAGGAAGGCGTGGTAGAATTGGATGAGACGCTAGCCCACAAGTTCGAAAGAGACAAATTGATCAAGTATGAGGAGCCGATGTTGAAGAAAGTAAACCTTGGTGAAGAAGATAAGCCTAAGGTGATCCTCATCGGTGATGATTGGGACCCCGTACTAAAGGTGGCAACATTCAAAATTTTCATGGAATATAAAGATGCCTTCGCTTGGACATACAAGGACCTGAAGGGCATACCGTCGAAGCTGTGTATACATAGGATCCCTCTCGTATCGAGAGCCCAACCCGTATGGAAGAGACCCTATAGGATGAACAAAAATTATGCCTCCAAAGTACAGGATGAGATTGAAAAGATGCTAGAAGTAGGCATTATTTTCAAAGTGGAAGTCAGCGACTAGGTGTCACCAATCGTTATCTCTTTGAATAAGGAATACGAACAAATACGGATATGTGTACTGCCAGTGTTTCAATGCGGTGACAATTAAAGGCCCGTTTCGAATCCCCTTCACCGACACAATTTTGGAAGAGGTCGTTGGGCACAAGATGTACTCTTTCATGGATGGGTTCTTCGAATACAATCAGATAAGTATCGTCGAGGAAGACAAGCTGAAGACAACCCTCGTGGTCGAGGATGGGGTGTATGCGTACAATCGAATGCCATTCGGGTTGTGTAACACGTTGACCACATTCCAGAGAATAGTACTACACATCTTCAACAAAATGTAGTCGACAACTTCAAAGCATTCCTTGACGATTGGTCAATCTACAGTGATAAGGAGAAACACTTGAAACCTCTCGGAGAATGCATGGAAAAGTGCACAGCAGCGCGATTTGCGCTAAATCCAAAGAAATGCAAATTCATGGTGCCGTAGGGTGTAAAGAGCCTTGCTAAATCTGACTCAAAACCCTTCAATTTGTGCCTTAGGAATTTTGTCAAATAGATGTCTTGCAAAGTCTGAACTTGCTGATATAAATTTCTGTTTGTTTATTTTGGTGTTTGATGATGCCAAGGGTATGTTTGAATGCCTCTAATCAATGCAAATTGACTACCAATGATAGAGAGATGAAATGCAAGATATTTTTGAATTTTCTTATGCAAATAAATGACTGAAATTACCGTCTACAGCTGATTGACATTTTCACAAATACTTGCCATGAAAACTAGTAATGGAATATAAAAGCTTCAGCAAAGGTATTTTGGCAAACATTTGACATACAACCTTATAACTCCCTTTTCATTTGATGCAAAGATGAGTACAATAGATTTTCCAAGACTCTTGCAATTCAAACTAACATATGCAATTATCATGAACTCTAAATGGCAGCTCCTTAACAGTGTGATATGACAAAGCTAGAATCTGATATGAGTATACAAATGCAATAGATATCATGAAAGAACCTGATGAATGTATGCTCTCCTATTCGATGAAGATATGACAGCCTTTAGCACACAAATGGAGTCCTCTATAAGCAAAATCGAACCTCCCTTGAAGCCACCCCTGTTCTGATTTGCAGCCACTAAACAAAATCATTGCAACCTCCAAAGTCCTGATCGAAACTTTATGAAATCATCCTGATTATGCTTCTGGTTGCTGCGTCCCACCTCCTAGACTCCATGAGTACCTTCTACAAGCTAAACCGAATTTTTCCTTTGCCTTCTTAACAAAATCGCACCACCCTAGTAGTGCCCAGCCATTATGAAATGTGCCATGAATATAACCAGCATTATATATGTAAATCGTACCAGCTTTCTCTAATGCAAAATCACCCTTTTCAAGCATTAAAGCGATGATCCTCTTTGATTGAAAAACAACCTTCAAAAATCTGCAATGAACTTCTTCAAATCGATTTCCTCCAAGACAAAATTTGGCCAAAGGCCACAAGTTTTTTTCTCTAATGTGAAAGATTGAAATGTCCTTCACTCTTATCCAGCTAGGGTTGATATTGCACAATCGAAACCGGCACCTTAGAGTCTTCAAACCCTCAGGCAACTGTCAAGCATTCAAGCTCTCCAATACAAGTATGTTAATAAGCAACTTAAGAATTCTCAAATGCCCTCCAAAAGCTCCTTTTAAAGAAATTACAATCACCTCCAATAAGCTTCTAGAATAAAATATTATTTTATTGACTTAAGTGACTTTTTGATATTATTTAATTTTTTTGTCACTTTATTAAATTAATTAAATATAAAGTCATCTTATGATATTTTATTTTTGAGATAACTTTACAAATAATTAATTTAATACTTTATTCCCTTATTTGTCCTTTTATCCTTCGGGAATAAATAAAGGCTAAAATAATATCTAGGTGGCCATCAAGAATTTGCATTACACAAGGGAAACTATTGGGACACATTGTGTGCAAAGCTGGAGTAAAAATAGATCCAAAAAATATAAGAGTAATTGTATAGATGGAGGCCCCGAAAAACGTCATTGGCGTAAAGTCCTTCCTCAAGCACGTAGGGTACTATTGGAGGTTCATCAAAAACTTCACACAAGTCTCCTACCGTCTCAACCTACTGACGAGGAAGGGATAACCTTTCAGCTAGGGACATTAAGACAAACTGTTGTCTTACAAACTGAAGTAAATGCTACAGCCAAAAGAAATATATCATATGCAACTCCTTTTTATTGATATCCCAACTACAATGCGAATATGAGAGGCCAAGACTCTTGGCTTATAGCTGAATATGATATGAAATAAAATACCAAAGTCTGAGTACAATGGCAGCATACAACCAACTTCGAATGTCTATTAAATACTGAAATTAAATGCAAAAGAACCTGATCCAATGAAGCGCCTATGTTGTAGGTGATGTAGCAACTCAAATACCAAGCAAATAGACCTTCTCCCAGCCAAATTGCAGCTCTATCATAGCCTCCCCTGTTCTGTAGCAAATCTCTGATATAAAATAATCTCCAGCCTCTAACAAGCTGGAGAAATTGCCATGAGCAAAATCGTGCCTCCTACAAGCTGGTAGCAGCAACTGTAAATAAATATCAGAACTTATTAGCAACTGATGATGATGTAAATTGATCCTCCTATGATGTAGATTCAAAGCACAAGTTATATCCAACAATCCTCCAAATCATACCATGCAAAATTGGCCCTTGGCCACTAATTTTGCTCAAGTGAAATGACTGAAATGCCACCTCCAACAAATGCAACAATATCAGCTGATAGTTTCACAGCCTCAGAGTTGCCAATCAAAGAGAGCTTTCAGTCTCAATGATTGAATGAAGAAACTGCAGAAAGCATAGGCTTCCCCAACGAAATCAATCAAAACAATATTCAACAATTGGATGATCAAAGATGAGCTCTTAATATCCTTTTATACTTTTCTTGGAGGTCTCACATACTTTCCTTGCCAATGTGGGATAAAAGATATATTTCCCACTTTAATTTTATTTAATATTTTACAATTGCACTTTATTATAATATTAAAATATAACTCATCAAGTGCAATATGATAACACAATATTTTAGCCAACAGTATGTTATCAAACAGTGTGTTATCAAACAGTATGTTATCCAACATCCAACAAATCATAAGAAACCTTTGATCAACTCCAAAATCAATGAGTAGAAGCCAACAACTGATTGGGGAACTGATTGAAGAAGACTCCCTAACCACGCTCCTTAGCCTACGAGGGTTAGGAATAGGCTAAATCTTCTGAATAGTGACGCTCATGAAAATGGGGACATTACAGTGCTTGGCAACAAATGTTGTATACTCTTGTGTGCGCTTGTCGGTTGGGTGGCTGGTTGCGGCTGCACACTCGGTTCTGGCTGGACGCTCTCCTGAGTGCTCAGTTGTGTGGTCTCCCGGATGGAGATGTGCGGCAGCTCCTTGGCAATCCCTTGCGATGGCGGAGGGGTCTATGCTTGTGCACCCATCTAGCCAAGCCAAGCATCTAAGGCCTCATCATCCTCCTCTCCTTCGATCGTGGCTATTGCTACTGGTTTGGATGCTGTTGAGGTCCCTTGTGCTGCGTACTTCTACATATGGTTCCTCATCCTCTACTTCATTTTCACTCTCATCTCTTTCTCTCTGCACAACTTTTTTGTGTAGCTCTTCCTGCAATGTTTCAACTTGCCTTTTAAGAGCTCTGAAATCTTCCATGTTAGGAGGGTTTCTACCTCCACCTCTACCCCTACCTCTTGGGGCCACTTTTGGAGGCATATTTACAACATCCACACTCACAGGTCCTACTGCAAACTGCCTCTCTTCTGTGCTCTGCCTGCAGACTCAAGACAATTTGCTCTGATACCACTGATGTAGGAGAGTTTTCCTGCAACTCTCTACGCTTCTAAACTCACTCAAAAAATTGATGAACAAAAAATAATTTAGACACCAAAAATCAGCAACAATGGCAATTTATATTTGCTCAATGGCACCTGCAAGCTTTTGTGCATTACATTTAATGGAAAGGAATTACAAAGGCAGCCCTGGGGACTGAAAATACATAGAAAATCAGAAGTAAATGCCTTGTTATAGGCAACAATATCAACTACAGGTATGCCCTCATTCTTTCTCCAATCCTTTCATTCTCCTTCCTGAAGCTGCAAACAAATTGTGGAAAATCAATTCACACAATCACCAAAGCTTTCACTAATGGATTTGCCACTAAGTTTTGCCTTCAACCTACACAAAAAAATCTGAAAAATGTCTCTCCAAGAATGCTACGCCCAAATTCTCCAACTCCAAAAATCAGGAACCAAAAACAAACAATCACGAAAACAATGAACCAAAATTCCCTACCAATACCACTCAAAAACTCTGCTGCCTCCAAATGCACACCTACTTGTGGAAAATCAGATAATGGCATCAAATTGGCATCCTCTAACTCCCCAATGCATGCTTGTTTCATTTCCTACCAGGCAGGCCACCACTAGCAAACAACTTCATTCCTCCACTTGTCCATTTTGAATTGGCAAATCAATTTTCCAGTCAAACATCTTGGGTGTCCAAATTATGCTTGTACATTAATTGCAAATTCAAAATTTTCCAATTCCCAAGAATCCCATGCCCATGTTGCTTTTTGACAATTTTAAATTAAAAATTGTAAAATGTTGCACATTTCCCAAGGTAAATTTCACGCCAAAATGTGTCCAAATTATTTAATCAAATTTTTGGACACTACATTAAAATACTCGAAAATGTCCATTAAAATAATTACACATCAAACCGAGCAAAATTCAAATAATGCCAGTTGTCTAGCAACCATAGATACACCCATAGTTGAAAAACTTGCCAAGCCCAAAAAACACAACTTGGCAAAACTTGGCAAGAGCTCGGCAAAAAGTCGGCAACTTAAAAAATTGCTTAAATTTCATTAAAAACGCATTTGTTTTTTTCAAAATTCCATGATAAGATGCATCCAATGAGTCAACAAATGAGTACATAAAAGAAACAAGTTGAGTCTAGTTGTATTTGATTGATTTGAAAGAAAATTGGGTACAAAATGGCATACTAATGTGGAATGCGTTGATACTGATAGTTTGAAACAAAATGAAAATAGCAAATTGTTTTTGTAAAACTGAAAGTAAATACTACATTAATATATTTTACAAATTTACATCTTCCTGTTCGCATGTCTAGTGAAAACTAGGGGGAGGTAGAAGTAGACGATATTATAGATGAAGACTTGTAGGAAAACTTGGAAACTTGCACTTGGAGAGTACCTATAAAATCAAATGAAATAAAAATGCCTTTTTAGCGGCCGTTGGAGACCTTTTTTCTGGACAGTCGAGTTTTTAGTGATAAGTCGGCAAGTTTTTTTTCGTTATTTGGTGAACAATTTTGGAGAGTAAATATAGGAAAGAGCTGCGGTAAAAAAAATCTCGGGAGTTTCTTAAAATGTAATGTGCCCATTTTCGTAGCCATCTCAGTGTGATTTCTTAGCCTTTATTCCCCGAAGGCTAAGTGGTGAAATCAAATAAATTAAAAATTAAAAGGCAACTTTATATTTAATTAATTTAATTAAAGTAACTAAATAAAATATTATATCATAAAGTCACTAAAATAAAATTAAAAAGAGTAATATATCTTTTATCCCACATTGGCAAGGAAAGTGTTTGAGCTCTCATAGGAAAAGTATAAAAGGGTCTTAAGGGGCTCATTTGTGGATATGCGGGATATTTTGATAATTAATTTTGGTATGTTTGTTGGAGAAGCCTAGTGTTTCTGCAGTCAACATTGGATGTCTTTGGGTACGAAGTATCCCATTGATTTGCATAACTAAGGTAGGGAAACTATCTACTGAAGGGGTGCAGTTGATTGGAGGAGTTACTTCAGACTTCTCATTGTGTCAAAATTTGTGGCCAAACGCCAATTTTGTGTTGGTTCGATTTAGGAGTTGTTGCATATCAGCTATAGATATTAGTGGAGGCCACACTTGCATCGATTGGTAGCAAAGAAGACATTTTTGGAGGAGCATTAGGGGTCTGATATAAATTACAGGGGTCTGATTTGAAATTACAGTCATACAAGGGTGCCATAGAGGACCACTATTTTGCTTGCCAAGGTCCATTTTTGCATCGATTCTCTCTTCCAGCTGGAGCACTTCATTCTTGAGGACATGACAATGATTTTTGATGCTTCAAAGAGACTAAAGAAGGCTGCAATGATTTTATATTGAAGGTCTGCTTCAGAATAGGGGCGGCATACTAAGTAGGTCGACTTCACCTTTGGAAGGGGTCTACTTCATCAACAAGAGTTGCTATCTTGTCTCCAACTCAACTATTAAATTTACATCAGGTTCCTATAGTTATTTGCTACATATATCTGCATTTTTAGAATTATGTCATGGCTGCCATTTGTACTCAGGAAATTATAGAAGTTGCATAAGTTGTAATGCCAAGAGTCTTGGCCTTTAGATCAGCATTGTAGTAGACTTTACAACATGATAAAGAAGTTATAAGTTGCAGATCATATTTTGTTGTATCAAGCAAGTTTGCATCTTTAATGATCAGTATGTTAGTTTGTATGCCAAGTGTTTGTAAAAATGCTTCTTGGCTGTAGGTGCACATTTCTTATGTAGATGTTCATGTATTTGCATTCAAAAGACAAAAAGAATTGCATTATCATTTTAGATCACTACGTAGATATTGTAGTGTTGATTTACAAGCATTTACAATCATTCGAGACCATTTGAAGACAAGCAAGCAAACTGAAAACTCAGAAACAACAAGTTAAGAGTTAGCAAGTGAAGTGTTTGACAATATTGAGGCAAACTTAGGCCAGATTTGGTAAGGAATTTCTATAGTGGTTTAAGAAGCGTAAACATTGACATTTTGGTCTATTGCCTCTCCTTTACATGAAAAATCTTAAAGTGTTAGAAGGTCATAGTAACCAAGATCTTGTTTTGTATTTTGGTAACCCTTATGATATTCCTAGAGGACAAAAAAATTAGATCAGAAGTAGCTAGGGATATTACATAAAACTCGCTGATTACTGGGAGAGTTTTTGAACTATGGATGCACCTATATCAACAA
>VDFB02271345.1:0-49370 GCA_007258455.2 Sequoia sempervirens
AGTTGCCAATCAAAGAGAGCTTTCAGTCTCAATGATTGAATGAAGAAACTGCAGAAAGCATAGGCTTCCCCAACGAAATCAATCAAAACAATATTCAACAATTGGATGATCAAAGATGAGCCCTTAATATCCTTTTATACTTTTCTTGGAGGTCTCACATACTTTCCTTGCCAATGTGGGATAAAAGATATATTTCCCACTTTAATTTTATTTAATATTTTACAATTGCACTTTATTATAATATTAAAATATAACTCATCAAGTGCAATATGATAACACAATATTTTAGCCAACAAAATGTTATCAAACAAATGTTATCCAACAGTATGTTATCAAACAGTGTGTTATCAAACAGTATGTTATCCAACATCCAACAAATCATAAGAAACCTTTGATCAACTCCAAAATCAATGAGTAGAAGCCAACAACTGACTGGGGAACTGATTGAAGAAGATTCCCTAACCACGCTCCTTAGCCTACGAGGGTTAGGAATAGGCTAAATCTTCTGAATAGTGACGCTCATGAAAATGGGGACATTACAGTGCTTGGCAACAAATGTTGTATACTCTCGTGTGCGCTTGTCGGTTGGGTGGCTGGTTGCAGCTGCACACTTGGTTCTGGCTGGACGCTCTCCTGAGTGCTCAGTTGTGTGGTCTCCCGGATGGAGATGTGTGGCGGCTCCTTGGCAATCCCTTGCGATGGCGGAGGGGTCTATGCTTGTGCACCCATCTAGCCAAGCCAAGCATCTAAGGCCTCGTCGTCCTCCTCTCCTTCGATCGTGGCTATTGCTACCGGTTTGGATGCTGTTGAGGTCCCTTGTGCTGCGTACTTCTACATATGGCTCCTCATCCTCTACTTCATTTTCACTCTCATCTCTTTCTCTCTGCACAACTTTTTTGTGTAGCTCTTCCTGCAATGTTTCAACTTGCCTTTTAAGAGCTCTGAAATCTTCCATGTTAGGAGGGTTTCTACCTCCACCTCTACCCCTACCTCTTGGGGCCACTTTTGGAGGCATATTTACAACATCCACACTCACAGGTCCTACTGCAAACTGCCTCTCTTCTATGCTCTGCCTGCAAACTCAGGACAATTTGCTCTGATACCACTGATGCAGGAGAGTTTTCCTGCAACTCTACGCTTCCAAACTCACTCAAAAAATTGATGAACAAAAAATAATTTTGACACCAAAAATCAGCAACAATGGCAATTTATATTTGCTCAATGGCACCTGCAAGCTTTTGTGCATTACATTTAATGGAAAGGAATTACAAAGGCAGCCCTGGGGACTGAAAATACATAGAAAATCAGAAGTAAATGCCTTGTTATAGGCAACAATATCAACTACAGGTATGCCCTCATTCTTTCTCCAATCCTTTCATTCTCCTTCCTGAAGCTGCAAACAAATTGTGGAAAATCAATTCACAAAATCACCAAAGCTTTCACTAATGGATTTGCCACTAAGTTTTGCCTTCAACCTACACAAAAAAATCTGAAAAATGTCTCTCCAAGAATGCTACGCCCAAATTCTCCAACTCCAAAAATCAGGAACCAAAAACAAACAATCACGAAAACAATGAACCAAAATTCCCTACCAATACCACTCAAAAACTCTGCTGCCTCCAAATGCACACCCACTTGTGGAAAATCAGATAATGGCATCAAATTGGCATCCTCTAACTCCCCAATGCATGCTTGTTTCATTTCCTGCCAGGCAGGCCACCACTAGCAAACAACTTCATTCCTCCACTTATCCATTTTGAATTGGCAAATCAATTTTCCAGTCAAACATCTTGGGTGTCCAAATTATGCTTGTACATTAATTGCAAATTCAAAATTTTCCAATTCCCAAGAATCCCATGCCCATGTTGCTTTTTGACAATTTTAAATTAAAAATTGTAAAATGTTGCACATTTCCCAAGGTAAATTTCACGCCAAAATGTGTCCAAATTATTTAATCAAATTTTTGGACACTACATTAAAATACTCGAAAATATCCATTAAAATAATTACACATCAAAACTGAGCAAAATTCAAATAATGCCAGTTGTTTAGCAACCATAGATACACCCATAGTTGAAAAACTTGCCAAATTGAAAAACTTGCCAAGCCCAAAAAACACAACTTGGCAAAACTTGGCAAGAGCTCGGCAAAAAGTCGGCAACTTAAAAAATTGCTTAAATTTCATTAAAAACGCATTTGTTTTTTTCAAAATTCCATGATAAGATGCATCCAATGAGTCAACAAATGAGTACATAAAAGAAACAAGTTGAGTCTAGTTGTATTTGATTGATTTGAAAGAAAATTGGGTACAAAATGGCATACTAATGTGGAATGCGTTGATACTGATAGTTTGAAACAAAATGAAAATAGCAAATTGTTTTTGTAAAACTGAAAGTAAATACTACATTAATATATTTTACAAATTTACATCTTCCTGTTCGCATGTCTAGTGAAAACTAGGGGGAGGTAGAAGTAGACGATATCATAGATGAAGACTTGTAGGAAAACTTGGAAACTTGCACTTGGAGAGTACCTATAAAATCAAATGAAATAAAAATGCCTTTTTAGCGGCCGTTGGAGACCTTTTTTCTGGACAGTTGAGTTTTTAGTGATAAGTTGGCAAGTTTTTTTTCGTTATTTGGTGAACAATTCTGGAGAGTAAATATAGGAAAGAGCTGCGGTAAAAAAAATCTCGGGAGTTTCTTAAAATGTAATGTGCCCATTTTCGTAGCCATCTCAGTGTGATTTCTTAGCCTTTATTCCCCGAAGGCTAAGTGGTGAAATCAAATAAATTAAAAATTAAAAGGCGACTTTATATTTAATTAATTTAATTAAAGTAACTAAATAAAATATTATATCATAAAGTCACTAAAATAAAATTAAAAAGGGAAATATATCTTTTATCCCACATTGGCAAGGAAAGTGTTTGAGCTCTCATAGGAAAAGTATAAAAGGGTCTTAAGGGGCTCATTTGTGGATATGCGGGATATTTTGATAATTAATTTTGGTATGTTTGTTGGAGAAGCCTAGTGTTTCTGCAGTCAACATTGGATGTCTTTGGGTACGAAGTATCCCATTGATTTGCATAACTAAGGTAGGGAAACTATCTACTGAAGGGGTGCAGTTGATTGGAGGAGTTACTTCAGACTTCTCATTGTGTCAAAATTTGTGGCCAAACGCCAATTTTGTGTTGGTTCGATTTAGGAGTTGTTGCATATCAGCTATAGATATTAGTGGAGGCCACACTTGCATCGATTGGTAGCAAAGAAGACATTTTTGGAGGAGCATTAGGGGTCTGATATAAATTACAGGGGTCTGATTTGAAATTACAGTCATACAAGGGTGCCATAGAGGACCACTATTTTGCTTGCCAAGGTCCATTTTTGCATCGATTCTCTCTTCCAGCTGGAGCACTTCATTCTTGAGGACATGACAATGATTTTTGATGCTTCAAAGAGACTAAAGAAGGCTGCAATGATTTTATATTGAAGGTCTGCTTCAGAATAGGGGCGGCATACTAAGTAGGTCGACTTCACCTTTGGAAGGGGTCTACTTCATCAACAAGAGTTGCTATCTTGTCTCCAACTCAACTATTAAATTTACATCAGGTTCCTATAGTTATTTGCTACATATATCTGCATTTTTAGAATTATGTCATGGCTGCCATTTGTACTCAGGAAATTATAGAAGTTGCATAAGTTGTAATGCCAAGAGTCTTGGCCTTTAGATCAGCATTGTAGTAGACTTTACAACATGATAAAGAAGTTATAAGTTGCAGATCATATTTTGTTGTATCAAGCAAGTTTGCATCTTTAATGATCAGTATGTTAGTTTGTATGCCAAGTGTTTGTAAAAATGCTTCTTGGCTGTAGGTGCACATTTCTTATGTAGATGTTCATGTATTTGCATTCAAAAGACAAAAAGAATTGCATTATCATTTTAGATCACTACGTAGATATTGTAGTGTTGATTTACAAGCATTTACAATCATTCGAGACCATTTGAAGACAAGCAAGCAAACTGAAAACTCAGAAACAACAAGTTAAGAGTTAGCAAGTGAAGAGTTTGACAATATTGAGGCAAACTTAGGCCAGATTTGGTAAGGAATTTCTATAGTGGTTTAAGAAGCGTAAACATTGACATTTTGGTCTATTGCCTCTCCTTTACATGAAAAATCTTAAAGTGTTAGAAGGTCATAGTAACCAAGATCTTGTTTTGTATTTTGGTAACCCTTATGATATTCCTAGAGGACAAAAAAATTAGATCAGAAGTAGCTAGGGATATTACATAAAACTCGCTGATTACTGGGAGAGTTTTTGAACTATGGATGCACCTATATCAACAACAGACATTAAGGAAGAAATATATATGAAGAAGTAGTGATCAGATTTGTGTAGGTCTCAAATTTGTGAAGGAAGGACAGTACATCAGATTTGTGAAGGAAAGAATTACATCATTTAAAGTCAGATTTGTGAAGCAAAGTGTATCTACATTCAGATTTTGTGAAGAGAAATCATTTATTGAAGGATTCGTAGGTTGGTTCCTATCAAAATAAGAGATTTGGTGTGTCTAGTGGGTTTTGTTGGAATTGATTGTTAGTGATGTCAAAAGAGGAGCACTGTGCGAATAGAAGAAATTGTATGATGGACAAAGGCCAAAGGCCACTAATCAATATTCAAAGACCAAGTAAAATTAGATTGAGAAGAGTGGATAAAAGATGAAGCGTGTGAGTGGAGCAACAAAAGATATATCAATAGTGAAATAAATTATATATGAATGATGAAGTAAATCAAATTCGCTAGAGGATTGAATCAAATATCAACAAGGGAATGGATAAAAGATATATTATGAAATGCTTCTTGCATAATTAAGATATTAACTAATTAAATAAAGATTAGTTTTAACCAAAAGTCACAAGGGTATAAGAGAAGTCATTCCATGAGATGTTGTGTGGGAAAGTTTTATTATTCAAGAGTGAGTGAGGAATGAAAAATGGCAGGAAGGTTTCATCATTCAAAGAAGAAGTGCATTGAATTATAATATGTAGCATGGAGTAAATAAGAGGAATAGAGAAGAATGAAGTGAATGAATATTATTAATTGTAGATCTAGTTAAGAATAGTCAAGAGACATATTGAAGAGCTATGACCATTGAAGAAAAATAAAATAATAGAAGATCATTCAAAGGCAAACATTAAGGAGAAATAAAAAGGAGAAAGAGAAAGTATTAAAAGGCAGCAATTAGTCTTAACAAAAATACATCTTTTAAAGATTTATCTCCTTTGAAAGAGATGCAACTCTTCATTGAGATGTAAAGATATAAATAGATGTGTGGAATAGGAAGGAAGATCTATTAGTCAAAAGAGAAGTGCGTGGAGGATAAAAATATATATTATTGTGGATATGTGTGAAAAGACAACAATTATTATTTAAGAGGAGTCATGACTATTTGAAGGGTCATTTTCTTTGAAAGGATGTATCTCTTCATAGAAATATGAACATATAAAAGGGAATACGAAATCTGTGAGGAGTGTGGAATAAATGTAATATCATACAAGCAGAATTGTGAAGAAGGGAAGTGTGTGAGACACAAAGATATATCATTTAAGAACAAGTAGATTTAAGAAGAATATATGCAGATTTGTGTATGAAGATTTAAGAAAGAGAATATATGCAGATTTGTGTATGAATATCTAATAAAGAGAATACATGTAGATTTGTGTCTGAAGATTTTGAGGGGGAGAATATAAAAGGAGATCATTAAAGGCTATTTGAAAGGAAGATTTATTCTCAAGAAGACAAGATTCTATTGAAGAGGTTGGTGCTTCATATTGGAGAGGTTGCTGCCTCATATTGATGAGATGTGTAGAAACCCTAGTTTCCCCTATTCTCCGAATCTGACAGTTTTTTGAGTCTTTTCTGACGTTTTTGGTTTTTTTGCAATTTTTGAGTTTTTGAACAATAAATGAATGGTACAACTTTGCTAGAAATTAATGATAAATTCTATAAAAATGCTAGATGGACAATATGCGTAGGAAATACAAGAAATATTGAAGGCGTATCCTTTATTTGCTCAACTGGAATCAATACAAATAAGATCTTGAAGTATGCAATAAAAGAATAACAATTTTTATTGAGAAAACCTAGTAACCAGCAAGCTGTAGATGATCTGAAATCTGGAACGGCTGTGATGTAGTCTTGATTCTCCTTCTATCCAATGATCTCTAATGATGCCAGAGAAGTGTGCGCCCAGACTGGAGATGACAAGCAACCCTCAATGCAAGCGCTTTACTCACAGGATAAAAGACGCCTTATTTATGATGGTACGGCCCAGGTACAGTTCGTACGGCTGAGACAACAATCAGCAATAAATTAAAATGTACAGCCTTTCTCTGGTACCTCTGAATGATGAAAAATATGTGCGCCTGTCTTGCTAGATGTCTTCTGGAAAAAGAGAAACTCTCTGTAACCCTGAATATTTAATACTCTGAAACTCAATGATTTCCTCTGAGTGAGAAAACCTCTGCTGGCAATAAATCAAGTGTTATTTCACATTCTCTGAATTGCTTCCAGTGGAGATGGCTCGTTCCCCAAGGAATTCGAACTTGAAACCTTAAAGTCTCTTGCTCAGATCAAAGTTGATCAGTTCTCAAATTCAATAATCTCATAATCGCACAATTCCCAAGGCAAATGCACTATAAGGCTGAAAAGTGCGATTTCCTTAATAATAGGGTTTCATTAAAATATTCACTTTTAATTCTTTTAATTTCTCCATAGTTCTCAGTGAAATATTTTATAATAATTTAAATGCCAAATTGGCCCCTTTCCTGATGATGGGCGACCCCTTAATGAAATCACTTAAGTTATAATTTAATATTATAACTTTATATTATAATCATCAATAATTAATATTTAATTAATATAATTAAATATTAATATCTTCCTCGTTACTCATCCGATGACTGATCCGTCCGAAGCTGACGAACTCTGAAGTGATTCCGAATACTGCCAAAGCCATACTGCTAAAAATAGCAGGGGTCCCACACTGCCTGCCAGGAACTGCTAAAAATAGCAATTCTGCAAGAAGTCTCCGATCGAGCCAAAACGAAAGCCTGCTGATCAAACTCTGCCAACTGAAGCTGAGCCAAGCTCCGAAGTGACCCTCTATCCCGTCTATCGGCCTACGAGGGTCGTGTGATAGGCCAATCCTGTACTCCGAGAGATGTCACTGAGAAGGGGACATGACAAGATGGGTGCCTACAAAAGAAGTTTTTAAGAAAAGTAGGTTGTTGTCTACAAAGAAGATCAATATATAAGCAATATTTTGTTGTAGTTTTCTCGTGCAAGGGTTTCCACATATATCGTATGTTCGTTTTGTGTTCTTAATTGCTAGATCTTGCATGCATGTTATTTTTGTGGATGATCAAGCCTTAAAGTGTTACTGTTGTGGTTGATTAAGTTTTGGAAGGTAAAAGATTATTGTTATATTGATTCAACCCCCCTCCACCACCCCCACCCTCTCAGTATAACTGTGTGCTTATCAATTAAAATAGCAAAAACATGTCAATAGTAATTTAGGAGTGAAATTAGAATACTAAATTCATTTGAATGACATTCTAGTTTTAACAATAACACTAGTTACTCGGTGAATAGAAACTTCAACAATATGTAGGCATGAAAATTACCATTAGGAATTAAGTGCAAAATAAGACTCATTTATACTATATACAAAACATTGCATGAAAATAGATGAAATAAGTTATTTGCTACTTCTACTTGGAATAACTTGATTGTAAGAATGCAAGCTTTATTATATATTTATCTTATCTACTAATTCTAATTCTAAGACATGCAACTGTTAGTTCAATTAAAATTATTACACTTTACTCTTTAGAAGTCACAATTCTTGCATGGCATGAGATCTAAAAATAAACCTTCTAAAAATAGTTCATCACTCAAAAAGTTCCTTGCACTAAAAGTATAAACCACTAAATGTAGCTTGGGCTATAAATAGCATCGACTTAAAATAGCAAATTCTAAAAAATTCTCTATCATGTCCTTGATTTGGAGGCAAAATAATTTAATTAAATTAATTGATTAAGTTGTCCAAATTAATGATATTGCATAAGGATGACTAATTGATTATTTTAATTAAATTAAAGTGGAATATTAAATTAATTATTTGTAAGGTTATCACAATAAATAAATATTAAAAGGTGACCTTATATTTAATTTATTTAATAAAGTGACTAAATAAAATAATAAATCATAAAGCTGTTGTACCCAAAACCAAAAATTTTTCTTCACTAAGGCATTTTGCTTAATTGAGTCTTAACTTTGTTAAAGTGTTGTCAAATGGTCGTTTTTGGGGTTTTCAAATATGGAGTTGGTGTTAGTACTATGTCAGTATGTTACCGAAGAGATTTAAGAAAAGTGAAAATTTGAACGAAGAACATCAAAATTTTCTATCTCTGGAGAAGGGAGCACATTCTGAAATAGGCGCCCTATCTTTTAGGGGCTCAGATCCTGTTTCTAGGGTTTGTCACCTCCAGCAGACATTTGTCCGGCATCACGTCAGCTTCGCAATGAGCTATCAAGCTTGTCAAACGGACCTGTTTTGTTCGAGTTACGGAGGATACGGCGCAAAAAGCTTGGCCCGAAAGCGAAATTGACGGGCGTGTGGAATGGTTTTTTCAGGCGTTTATGTCACGTTGTTCGGCGTAGTGAAGAGGTGAGATAAAGAGTTGCTGGTGCGGAATCCAAACGTTGATCAGCGGTCCGTCATGGGAGGAAAGCGAAGGCGTTGTGGCGCGGTGAATTTGAATATTCAATGTGTAGTGTTCACGTTCGGCTTTAGATTTACTGTCTCATTCAATCGAAGATGTCATGTTAACTACTTGATGGAAGTTCTTTATATTATTTTTGTCATTTCGAAATGGCTAAATCACAGAATAAAGAAACGCTTTGAAAGAGGCGCTCTTGTTTTCACCCTCGGATGATGTTCTGAAATGTACTTGCGGCCGTCGTCACGAAGCGAGCTTAGCTCATGATGAACTGAGATCGGTCTGGAAGTTGATAAAACATAAGTTATAGAAGGATTTTGTTTCCTTAGTTGAGATCACGAAGTTGAAATTTGACTAAGTCGAGGGGAAAAAGCGCAGCTTTTCAAAAAGGCGCTTGGATTTTTGAGCCTTCAGATGTCAGTTTTATGACGTGCAGTGTCAAGATATCATTTGATCAGTTTTTACTCAGCTCCGCAATGCACCTATTAGCCAGCCAATCGGAGAAGTCAGTCGACCAGTGTCAGAGGATGAACAGAGGTCCCGGCAGAGGTTTTAGCTTAAATTTTCACGAAATTTGGCTAAGTCTGGAATTCGCCCAAGAGTTCAAATTTGAATTTTCGAAAGTGAGTTGAATGGACGCCTTAACTGGAGTTCTGACTGCAGTTAGACTGAACGATTTCTGGGTTGTCATCTTCAGTTCATATGTTTGCATGTGGAGTGATCTTTCAGTTTGCATGTCGAGTTAACTAGTTTGCATGTTCAGTTAACTATCTTGCATGTTGAGTTAACTTGATTGCATGTCCACTTAACTGAAGATTATCAGTGAATGTCAACTGGAGTTTACATGCATGGTGAATTTGGTCAAAATTGTGAAGTTTTAGTGAAGATGGCGCTTCATTGTGTGTTAACTGGAGTTCTAAAAGGGTCGCCATATTTTGATGAAGCATAAATTTGTGAAGATGGCGAATTTGAGTGTTAACTGAACTTATCAAAAGGGTCGCCATGTTTAGATATTTTATTGATGAAGCATAATTTGTGAAGCCACGCACTTTACAAGGAATGACAACTGAAGTTCCAAAAGGGTTGCTATTTTTAGAATTGAAGCATAAGTGTGAAGTTGGCGAATTCATTCACTTCTTGAATGTCAACTGAAGTCTTGAAAGGGTTGCTATTTTTAGATTTAAAGCATGAAGATGGTGAATTCAACAAGGAATGTTAACTGAAGTCTAACTCGCATGAGGCTTTAAATAAGTTTGCAACTGAAGATTGAAAGGGAAACCCTAAAGCATGGTGCTTTATTTAGCTTGTTCGAGTTTCAGTTAACTGTAATGAGGTCCAATTAGAAGCCAAGCGCCATTTTCAAGCATTCCTTGCTTTATGCGAATTTTCAAAGATGAAATTCTATATATTTCAAGAATGGCGTCCATTATTTCATCATCTTTTGCTCTGAAGCTTATATTCTTTTTGAGCGACCAGCAAGCTTAAGGTGATTCAGGTGTCAGAATTCAGCGTTCTTCGTAGCAACGAATTCAGATTGTTCAGAGGAAGGCGATTCTAGACTTTATTTTCACTTTGCATGCAGGTTTTATCAAGTTCGAAAGAAGAGATTTGCTGATTTTTCAGAAGCAGACAAGAAAAACTTTCTATCTTCTGTCTTATTTCTTCTATTTCTCACCTTAGGTATTTTCTTCGCATGTCAAAGAAATTCAACACATATTCAGAATCTGATCATCTGGGTTCGCATATTTCAGCATCAGCAGCAAAACCCATGTCTTAGATTTTTTCGAGAAAATTGCCCCGTAGCCTTCATTTTGAAGCTCTGTGCTTTTTTCCGAGAATTTCTTTGCACGTGGGGTAAAATTACATCTTTTTGAAAATCGCATCATCTGGGTTTGTTCAGAATTCCATTGTGCATAAAACCCATGTTCCAGATTTTCTCAAGAAAAATTGCCCCGGGAAGCTCTAAAACCCCTGCAGTTCTCGACTGAAAAGTCTATGCATGTTAGGCTAAACGGCATTTTTTCACAATTTTGACTTTGTGGGTTGTCTTAGAATCATATTCCAGACAAAACCCATGTCTCAGAATTTTTGGTGAAAATTATCCTCCGACAAGCTATTTTTAGCCTCACCAGGGGCCATTTTTAACTTTTCAGAGAAAGTTGTCAGAATATAGCCGTGTTCACAGTCAACGGGCAAGTTTTTCAGAAGGCAGTTCAATTAGACTGAATTCAAGGCCAAATCGGTCTTAATTTAGGTTTTCATCAGAGCAGCTGACAATGAAGCGTTAAGCTGCAGAAGGAACAGAGATTACTTCATTTACGGAGCCGCCAAAGTCACTCAGATCTTGTGCCATTATCTTCATGAAAATGGTACCTACGCTGATCTCAAGGTTGTACAAACCGAGTTTCAGAAGCATGTTTATGATATCTTGATGGAGGTTCTGATCACATTTTCAGTAAATTTCAGCGAGTTTCAAGAAGGAGATTGAAGATGTCAAAGAATGTATGCATACAGCCAAAGAAGGCGACAGAGAATTGAAGAAGCAGATTACTATTTTTGGACAGCGTCAGAGTGTCAGATGACAGAGAGATCGATGAGTTCTTGGTCGAAGTGTTAGACCGAGTTGACATGGAGTGATCTGCCAGTTGGAACGTGCAGTTAATTTCTAGGGTTGAGTCCTGAGCAGCAGTTAACTTGACTTCGGTCTTACGATTCACTAGCGACTTAACACATGCTATCTCATCCTGGAATTATCAACAAGGGAGTTAGGGTTAGGGTTCGATTAGCGAAGGTAGTGGCGGTTAACTTTGCTTTAAACAGAGGCGTGCATGCTTGCATTGTCCAGTAGGTTATTTGTACAGTTAAAGCGTGGTAACTTGCCCGATTAAGCTGTGTAGTTTTGCTTCATTAGGGTTAGGCATAGCATGCGTGCAAGAGCGCCTGAACTCAAAGGTGATTTTTAGAACACCTACACCTTGATGTATATAAATAAAGGCTTTGCTCATTTGTAATTAACTTTGTAGAGAAATATATCTGCGCCCCACCTTGCCCTCAATATAAATCTTTTGGTATTTGTTCATCGTCTTTGCTATTACTGAGTTAATTGTTATGCCACATAGGGTTTCATGCAATTGTAATGGTGGATTCTTTTATGTCTTGTGAATCTTTTATCATTTCAATCAAGTGTTATGCCACATAGGGTTTCGTGAGATTGTGATGATAAAATCGTTTTGTGAAGTCTTTACTACTTTCAATCAAGTGTTATGCCACATAGGGTTCCATAAGATTGGCGTGGTAAATTCCTCCCATAGGTAGATCTGTTTGAACATCTTTATCATTGAAATCAATTGTTATGCCACATAGGGTTCCAAGAGATTGAGGTGATAAGGTTGTTTTGTGTTAATTTACCATTGTGATCGATCGTTATGCCACATAGGGTTTCGAGAAGTTGCAGCGATAAATCTGTTTTGTGAATCTTTATCAATATAATCGAAGGTTATGCCACATAGGGTTTTGTGAGATTATAAAGATAAAGGCTGTTTTGTGAAGGCTTTGCTGTTTCGATCGAGTGTTATGCCACACAGGGTTCCATAAGATCGTCTTAGTGAATTCTTAAATCTGTTTTGTGCCCAATAAACTTGTTTAGATTGAGATGATAGTTGCGCCACCTTGCCTTCAAGTAGAGAGTCTAAACTCGTTTATCGTCCGATAGTCAATCCCTGCTCCATTTCCTCATGCTCTGTTTTCTTGAGGAAACTGGATGGAGTTAAAGTAGTTAAGCTTAGTTGGCAATTCTTGATCTGCCGAAACCAGAAAATCCTTAGCTGCAAGCGTTCTTGGTTTTCTTAACCTTATTGCCTCTTCCAGCTGAGAACAAAAAGATAGGACTTGGAATTCACTTTTCTTCCCATGCATTCCAGCACAACGAGGGAGCTTCCCCTCCTAATTTGAAGAGCACTCATTGCGTAGTGTACATAGCTGTCCGTACAAACCTGCACTCCAGAGGTGTTAGATTTTACGCCAACAAAAGCCACTTAAGTAATAAAATAATATTTTATTCTTGAAGCTTGTTGAAGTTGGATGAGAATTCTTTATAAGGAGCTCATTGCAAGTCAGTATGATCATGCCTTGGATTATTTCTATTTTCTCATACCTGTGTGGTATAAGCTGCGGCTTGCATTGCTTGAGGGTTTGAAGACTCTAGAGTATTAGGTTCGGGTGTGAAAGATCAACCCTAGCTGGAAGTGTTAAGAAATCCATCCAGGGTTTCTACAGGTGCTTAATTGGAGAATTTAACAGGTGCAATAGTTGTTGTATTATTGCCCTAGCTGATTGAGTGCAGTAGTTGATTTATTATTTCATTCTTGAGTTGTAGCAGCTGAGGTATTGTTGCAACTTCATTTGGTTTGTGGTTGCTGATGTATTGCTGCAAATCTCACTTGGAAGATTATTGATTGTATTCAGCTTATTTGAGAAGCTAAGTATTTGAGGGTTTGCAATAGTTGATGTATTATTGCAAATTTAAATGAGAATTTATGTTAATGCAATAGCTGTTTTATTATTGCATTATTTTGGGTTATTTGTCTATCTACAAACTAAAGTTTATTATTCAGGCATTTAAAGTATTTTCAATTATTTTTGAATAATATTTTAAAGTATTTGTCTATCTGCAGACTAAAGTTTATTATTTAGGCATTTAAAGTATTTTTCAATTATTTCATTTACATAAGTTTTGATAACTTCAACTTTGTTGTTGGATTTATTAAATTTACCTTTCTTTTTGATTTTTTCTAATGTGAACTATTGGGCATTTTTTTAATAGGGGTGGAGCCCTCAAGAGTATTAATGCAAGCCACACTAGGAGCACAGGGAGGGAAACCGAAATTAGGATCAGAAGAGGGAATCAGAGATGGCAGGGAAGGAATGGGATCACTAGGTAGCAATAGTTCAAACGAATTGCGAACAACCACCAATGGTTGGTGGATAAGGGAAGAGGGAGGACTAGAAGGAGTTTCTCAGATGGGAGAAAGGGAGAAACTTAGAGAAGGCGAATTGGCAGATGCCTTTGGCAAAACACGGTCCATAGACCCGAACATAGGGGGAGAGGGAGAAGACTTCAGAGAGGGGGGGGTTGAGCAACATGAGCCAAGGGAACGGCCAGAGAGACCTCTATTGAGACGGGGTGAGAAGCATTGACGTCACTAGGGAAAGATACCTCGTTGGAGAGCAAATCTGCATTGTGGTTCACAGTAAAGGGTTTAGAATGAGAATTACTAACACCATTCCGGATAAGCGGACAATTTTTACGAATGTGCCCCTCTCTTCTACAGAGATAGCCAGCACCCAGACCACCAAGGACTTCTATGGGACAAATTTGGAGAATGCCCTCAATTTTTAGCCCAATGTTCCCAAAAAGTTACACCACGAGGTTGAACAAGACAAAAACACGCGTGTTCATATCTGGAAGCATAACCCTAGGTCTGTCGACCCGAATAATGTTCTCGAAAGGCACCATGATTTGAGGAATGATTGACTAGAGGTCTTAGGGGATTTGCTTGAGAAGTAACCATCTAGTGCTTGAAAGCGCTAGAACCTCGTCAGAGTTTGACCCATTGGGCCATGATAAAACCTTGAAAACAAACTTCCCTATGCTCCAGTAGGGTTTTCTTAAAACTTTAGATTGCATTTCATGATTTTTAAAGAAGATTAAAAATAGGCCTTTTTGAATCATTTTGCAGTGAGCTATCTGAATATTCATTTTTTTATTCCAAACAAAATTAAATCAATTGTCCAGGTATTTCTTGGCGGGGAGGCTACTAGGGTCAACGACAGCCAAAAAAACCGCGACCCCAAGTAGCCTGTTCCTTTCATTATGAATAGTATTCAGCATATTCTCATTAGGAACAATTACAGTGGTGTCGGGAGTTCACATACCTTGCGTTCCTCTATTTGCAACAGTTTCACCTTTTGACCTAGTTGACTCAAAAACAAAATTTGCATTCTCCAAGCATAGAGGGGTTTCAAATGCAACAACATCACGAAAGGATTTGGGGTGATTAATGTCATTAATTTCCCCCTCCTCCTTCAAGATGCTCCTAGAAGTATTAGGGGGTTCGTACCCTCCTCCATAGAAAATCACACAAGTGAGTGGCCTTTCACACTAGAGAGAATAAAAATCTAGGCCACGCAAACACCCTTATGTATTCGGAAAAACAAGGAAAAAAATACAATTGGAAGGCAATAAATGAGAGCAAACATAGTGGAGTACGGAGGAACAATACCACCAACCTTTGTGGGAGAGGGCCAAGCCTCCCCCACCACTTAGTCATCGAAACTCTAGCACTAGGATGTAGCCGTCGAGATCACTTTTTTTCTCCTTTTCTTGTCAAAATCCAACAACCTTTACCATGGCATCATCCATCCCTAAACCATATTTGGAACATGTACTATAAAATAATATGATCCAAAAGTCACTTGTATTTGTCTATATATTGTTTCTTCATGACAACTTGAGTATTTATGAAAATAGTGGACTGAGATTAAATAAGCAATCTCATAAAATGTTTTTATTTGTAAGTGTTGTGGATAGTAAAAATTGATTTGTGCTTGCCTTAAGCCATGTTTTAGTATTTTTTGAATAGATTTTTGAAAAACGCATGCTTACACTAAGAGGGGGGGCAGGTGAATTAGTATAATACAAGACTTTTTCTTTTTCCAAAACTTAACAACAACGAAAACAATGATATCCAAAATACTCAAGATCCACACCAACAAGAACACAAGATTTATGTGGAAATCCTTGCGGGAGAAAACCACGGGAAAATATTGCTTGATATTAAAATTTCTTACAATCTTTGTAGGTACCAACCTATAGGAGACACCAATCCCCTCTTATACAATTTGTGAGCACCAACCCACTGGAGACACCAATCCCTGCTTATAGAATTTGTAGCCACTGGAGATGCCAATCCCCACAACTGAGCACCAGCCTAGTAAGAGACACCAATCTCTTGTTAAGGCACCAACCTTCTAGACAACATGATCAATATCTTCTTGTGAATGTCCTCTTCAAAGGATGATGAACAATCACATTCAAATCAGCATGTTCTTCTCTTCAAATCTACTTATACTCTTCTCTATAAATCTGCCATAAACCCCTCTTCAATTTCTGCATAAACTTCTTCTTTATATCTGCTTGAACTCTCCTCACAAACCTGCTATAAACTCTTCTCTTAATTCTTCATTTATATCTCTTACAATGATCTTCTTCTTATATTTCCATGTGCAGAGCTGTATGTGTAGATGTGATATTTATCTTTAATCCTCACACACTTCTTTTCTTCACTTCTCAAATGTCTTATATCTTCAGCGATTCATGAAAGGATGCTTCTCTTGCAAAGGAAGACATCTTTTTACAACTTACACCTCTTCACACATGTCTTTTGAATGAGATGTTTTTGTTGTTTTATAGGAGCGCTACCATATATTAGTTGGCCTCATAAACAATTGTTTATATTAAATATTAAACTCAAATCTTGGTGCTCAAGGTAAGTCAGCCAAAACAAATAAGTTTAAATCTTTAATTTAAACTTCAATATGATCGCCCATATTCTTCATTGCCCATAGAGGAATTGACCTTGATGGAGATCGACCTCTTTAAAACTGATTCTAGAAAGGAGTCAGCCTTATCATCATTTTTATCCTTCACCAAATTTCTTTGATGGAGATGTCACTATAAGGAAGAGTCGACCTTGTCTTAAATCTGTAATTGCTTCTAGCATTACTTTATTTGACATCAATGACAACAATTTCCAATTCTTTATTTGGCCTTAAGTGATTTATACCTTGCATTCTTTGGCATCAATGACATTACTATTTTGACATTGATGTCAACAATTTCCTACAATTTTAGCATGCAATCCAAATGTCAGTAAAAAAATAGCTTCACCAATTAAGTTATTTCACTGATTTTAGTTAAATGGAAGATGTGAATGGGATTTTTTCCTCAAAATAATCTTTATCTAAAAGATAAGCCTTAGGATAAGTATTACATTGTCTTATTCAATAAAAAAATTGGTTTGTTGAATGAATGTATGCAAATTTTATTTTTTATTGTTATGGTGTGATTGAAAATATTATGCTAAACTTGAATGTCCCATTTGTGAAATTATTGTGTCTTTTGCAAAATTAATTTTGTTATTCACTAATATGAGTATGGGTCGTAAGTGTAATATTTTTCTTCACTAAATTGGTTTCCTTGTGGATGTGATATTGTAAACCCAGTCATATTATTTCTTGGAGCTTGCACAACACCACCTCGTCTTTCAATGGTTACAGAATATATGCACATGGGTTCTTTGTATCACTTAATACATACGAGTGGCCAGGGAAAAACACTTGGTTGGCGGAGGAGATTAAGGATGCTTTGTGATATTTGCAGGTTGGAATTTGATAGTATAAGCTGTTTACTTTTCCTATTTTCAAATGGTATTACATATAACAGGTTTAGGGTTTTGTTTTATATGAACTTAAGAAACCATTTTCATGAAGTACCTCACCTCTTTTATTAGTGCTTTAAAAAAATTTATGCAGTTTAGGCAAATTTATTTGTTCACTTTAAAACTTTGCTCCATACATTTCTTATAGATAAAAAGAATGGCATGGATTTGTAGAATGGTTTCCACTTTACTAATGTAGTTTACAACATATTTAGCATAAAATTTTATATCTAAAAAATGAGGAACATTTATCATTTAACTTATTCAAAAGTTTCAATTGTGAAGGTAGCTACAATTTTTATTGAATATTTTATATTACATCTTATGTCAGTGCATAGGTGAAATAAATAGGTGTTAGTTTAATTATTGAATAATGTTTGCTATAGGAATTTCTTGTATCAAGGTTAGATAGGGTCTTTGTAATAGGAAAACAAGGCTTTATAAGACAATTCAATGTAAAAATCTATGAGTGAATCCCAAATGAATAAAACATAATGTAACATTTGGTATTATTCTCTATAATATGGTGTAGTCTTGCAATATTTTTTCTTGCAAATTCTATTGAGAACAAGGTCAAACTATTGCAATAACAACTTCTACATTGTGTATGGAAATCTGAATTTTATTCCTTTTTATGAGATTACCATAAAGATTACTTGTAGATGCATAAATCAACAAATAACAAATTAAAATTGGCAAACCATATAAATAGGGGATTTATGTGGAAAAAATCATTCGGGAAAAAAGCTCCACTAGAGAAAGAGGACAAGTATTTATTAATCTTAAATGTACATGATACAAAATCAAGACATTACCACTATGAACTTTGAGAGCATTTCAGCAGCAGTTATATAACTATAAACAATGATACGAAACCACTATCTCATACCTCCAATATATAGGCAAGGACGAAGATGAAAACCACAAATGGTTTTACCAAAACAACAATTACCAAAACCATGATATATTGCAAAATTCTCACGTCCACCTTGGAGAGCATCTTTCAAGAATAGTAAATTCAATAACGACTTCGCTTGGACATAACTAATCAATGAGTCCTTCAAATAGAAAATATAACCACGTGCTACCACAGTAGTGTGTCCCACTTATGGGACATCCTAAGTTTTGTCTAAAATCACATATAGTTTAGAATAAGTAATGATTTAAGCCTTGAGGGTTCCATCTAAAGGGTTTTAATTGAAGGGGGTTAGTTAAAACCCCCTTAGATCAAACGCCCTTGGATAGAACCCCTTTAGTCTTACATCAAACTTTCAATGGAGCTTCCTTCACACCTATCAAAATGTTGGCAAAAAATCTTTTGCTTCACCTTTTTGGGATCAGATGAACTCATTTAGAAATTATGTTTTGGAAGTATGTAACCCTTAGTATAATGATATAATCTTTTCAAAATGTATAAATTTGAATATATTTAATTTGATTACTATATTTAATTTTTATTTTCTCCCGAATGTTAATTTTCCATTGAATATCAAAATCTATATTCCACACATCAAAAAAGTAACAAAATTGAAAATAAAATTCTAAAAAATATTTGCACGCTAGGTATTGATGTCCTTATTTTTACCAAAAAAAAAAGTTAATTTAGATATATATAGAAAAAGTTATGTGATATGGAATAAACTTATGTTTGAATGATAATTAATCTCACTTCAAAAATTAATAAAAATAAAATATGCAACAAAAAATTATGAAAAATATTTACGTACTAGACATTGGTATTACCAATCTACATTTAAGAATTTATAATTTATGCCTTTTGTAAAAAAGTTATGCGATATGGAATAAATTTCACTTTTGAAAAGTGTTGTTAAGTATAAAAAATAGGTTATCAAAACATATGTAAAGAATTTCACAATTCTTTTAAATAAAAAAAAAAAAACACATTTAGAAGCTAGACACAAAACTCCAATAATCACCAATTCACGTCATCTTCAATTTGTCTATAGTATAGATGCTACGGGTGATAGAAAATGATAATTTGGTTAAAAATGCTAACTTCAATGTCCTAGTTTGGCCAAAAAGTGGGACACACTATTGTGAGATCATCCAACCGCAAAGGCATTTTTGATCCATAACCCCTTGATGCCTCACATCCTCATCTGTATCTATCCATTGTGGAGAAGCCAACTCATGTGCGTCCCATCTAATATAACAAGATTCTCCACTCCTCAATCCTAACACCTAGAATATAGAAAATGCATTTAGTGAGTCCAAAGTCAAATTTAACTACCACTGTAGGGATCTACCTCCTTCATGAATTTAAATTGCAACTATATCAAGATTCTTGGGAATCTAAATTACAAATAAATTTCTCCAATTACACCTTAGTTGTCCAAAGACAGTTTTGAAGAGTGTCGGAGGCACATAAAATATACATAAGATTGCAAGGTAAACAACACCTTAATCCTAATGAATTTAATATGGTATTAGAGAAGCAGACAACTATGGGTGAAATGGAAGGAGGATGAAATGGTTATACAACCAACACAAAGTCCAACAACATTGGAGAGTTTCAACATGGCTCAATTTTTAAATTTGTTAAAATAATTCAACAAATTTATATCTAGTTTCAACCACTAACATAGAAAAGGAGCCATTTGTTCGAGGTATCAATACTTTTTTTGTGTTTGTTGTTGCTATTCCATGTTTGGTATTGATATGCTAGAAATTTCATTCCTACTTGTGATCAATGATATCTGTTTTGGCTGATAGCTAATGTATCAAAGCACTTGTAGTTTTTTTGATACCATCGGTATTGAAGTGTTTGCATGCCATCCACATTGAAGCCACTGTCATGTTGTGTCTAGAGGTGATTGCAAGTGAGCCATTGTAATGTCCCCATTTTGGCCATACGCTCGCTCTTCATTTGGATTTAGCCTATTTCCAAGAATCCGTAGGCTACTCAGTTGTGCTAAATCTAGGGTTTCCATTTTCAGTAAGTGCTGCTTCCAGCTTAGTTCAGTTTTTTGTGAGTTTTGTTGTGGATTTACTATTTATAACAGTTGGCTATTTTTAGTAAGTCATTTTGTGGCACTGGCATCGACATCAATTCAGCTCAAGTCATCTTGTCCTTCTTCAGTTTCAGTTTGGTTTGGTTATCTCCATGGATTAAGTTTTATACTTAGTCATTTTTATGTTTCTCAGTTGTACCCCCACACCTAGGAATGATCACTTCATGTTGTTTTTAAAAGGGGGTCATTAAGGGGTCAATGGTGCATTAAATGAATTATTAAATGCTTTATTGTTGCAAAGTGAAGTTGGACGCCTAAAAGAGGTTGATTAATATTTTATTATTTCAAAAAGTGAAATGCTTAAACTGGCGTCCCTTTTGGAAGTTGAAGTGATTCAACTTCTTGGAATTTGAAGAGTCTCTTGTTGCTTCATTTGCCAACTGAAGCCTATATATTGATGTTTTATGATGAGCTGATTATGCATATTTTTGAAGAGCAAAGTTACGCTACTAGAATGAATCCAGAACCTAGCTAAGGGGAAGCTTAGCAAATTGACTCCATTCTTCGGGCCTGAAACTATGGTTCCCTAGATGGTGGATTGAGAGTGTGCTTCATTCAAAAGTGCACATTGAGCTTCATTGTTGAGTTTTTGATGTATTTATTAGTTTTTGAGCTTGCTGGTTCGTTCATGGCTGAAGGTGATTTTCATATGCAGTTCTTTGTATGATTTTTAATTGCACATGTGTATTGGTTCTTTCAGTTTGTATGTTTGAGGCGTCCCTATTTGTGCAAGATTAGAATTTATAATGAAGTGGATGATTTTTAAAGAGAGGTCGACCCTCTCCTAGGGTCGTACCATTTATCTTTGCCTTGGAACACATGCTAGGTGTATTTGCTGAGTTTGAATTGCTTGTTACAAGGTCGCCTAGCTCTAGAGGTGATGCACTTTCAGTTTGGTTCAAGTTTGTGAAGTTGGGTAGGAGAAATAAGCGAATTTTGGTGATGTTTTCAGTATTCTGTGTTGCTGGTTGTCATACAGCTGAAGATGATTTTTGTATACAGTTCTTTGAATAAATTTATTTTGCTTGTGGGTACTTTACCAATATTTCTCCATACCCAAGGCATTTCTTTGGCTGCAATCTTAGGATTTTAGTTTTGAGTTGCTGATTTTATATGTCAAAATCACCCCTCAAGGAGGACCGTACCATTCTTGAGAGCTTTGGAATTCGTGCCAAAATTATATATGGAGTTTTGATGCTGTTTTGTGATCTGATTTTGGGCGCCTACCTCCTAGAAGGCTTCTGCAAAAGACATCACTCAATTCAGAGGTATATTGAATGAATTATGAACATTTTATTGGTGTCACAGTTGCTGGTTATTCATTTCAGTTTGCTGATTATTATTATCAGATTTTAGAAGTTTTGATTTTTGATTCATGCTCAGCATTTAGAGAGATAATTAATGGTGTGGAATCATCCAATACTTATGTGCTTGAAATCTATTGTAGTTCTTATATAATTTGCAGTTCTTTCTCATATTGTAAGACTGTAAACAGTAGTATTGTTCCAGTCCCTTATTGCTGCAATTATTTCTTAAATTTCACATTAAATACCCCTGGATGGTTTACCGCCAGTGTCGAGAAGTGAACTTGTATCTCTTTTGTACCCACTATCAAGTGGTGAATTCCCACTCCTAAGTGGATGCTCGCCGCAACGGATGAATTAGATAGTTTGGTTCTTCATGGCTGGTTATCCGCCTAAAATTACTTTCAATTGTAATAATTACTTCGTCATATGTTAGCACCTCGCCCTCACTGGGATCTTGAGTGCACATTCTTGACGTTGAGTCTTATTTTTCAGTTCAATTGTATTCAATTTCTATATCAAGTTGAATCCTAGGGATCCTTTGACCATATGCCCGCCCCTCTTCCTTAAGTGGTTTTAGGGCGCATTCTTGGTTAGAGTTGCTTTGATAGATTTTCGATTTGGAGCTAACGTTAATCAAGTTGGCTGAGTGCTGGTTTGTGTTGTGCAATTCAACGAAAAAATTGGTTAGCATATTTCACCCATTGTTGGTACATGTGTTTGAAGGTGTGTGTAGGCGAGCCATTATTGGTACATATAGCATATAATCTGATTTTTTGTGTTTGCTCATATTTCACCTTTTGAGGCATCCGATTTGAATAGGAAAGAGTAAGGTTTCCTTTATCTTGTTTTGTAATCTTCCAACATTCACTATGATTGTATTGGTTTATTTAATTGGTTTGGGGTTAGTAAATGGTAATTTGGAAGGTACGATTATCCGTTTGATATGTGGTGGGATTGAAATGTGATTCATAATGGAATGTTTTTCATGTGTATTGTCAATGATATGTGGGAGATGAAAAGAAAAACTCTAATTACAATTAGCATGTTTGAATGGTCATATTTTCAACATTTATTTTTGTGATTGGAGATATATGGAATTAAGTTTTTGAATGTAAATGGAGAAATCATATGCTATTGCTAGGTTTGAGGGGCATGAATTTCATGTGGCAAATTAAATTGCAATTGGTCTTAATTAAAAAGGATCTATAGTATATTGTGAGTGGAAACACACCAAAGCCACAAAATGGACAACTAAAGATTGAACAGTAATAGCATTGATTGGTCTTAGTTTATCTGATGCATACTTACATCACATAGATCATACAAAAAATTCAAAGAAAATATGGAAATGGTCTCAATACATTATTTGGTTGTCAAATTTCTAATGGCATGATGTCAAGAGGAATTAAGACAAAAGCATTGTTTAACAAATCAATACATTTCAGTCTCTTTGTAATCAACTTGCTAGTATTGATTCTAAAACTGAAAATGATGATGCTAAAGCAATTTTATTGAGTGGTATGCTTTAAAGTTTTTATAATGTTGTAATTACATTTAACAAACTCGATCTGAGCTTGGAAATTGTAATTTCTTCCTTGATTGATGAAGGAAATTGATTCAAAAAACACATTTGATTAATGAAGAAACTTCTTTACTTGTCAATAAGAAGTCTACCATTTTAGCAAGGAAGAATAAATTTTTAAATGCTTCTAGTGTAATCAAAGAGGACACATTCTCTGGAATTGGATTCAATGTGCTAAGGACCTCATTGACAACAAGTTGAAGACAAATAAAGCTTTGGTTGCCACTAAAAGAAGATAAAAGATTATGGTTTTGCAATACATAATCAAGACTCTCTCCACTGTGAGAAGGAATATCTTTATTAATTATTAATTAGGTCAAAGAGGAGGTTGGAGGAGTTATATCATCTTGAACTAGCTTCTCACTCAAAGATCTACATTGCATGAGAAGCACCAAATTTTCGCTTGTATCCCATATTGGAGCAAGGGGGGGGTTTGCTAGTTTTTTGTTCTTGTGATAGTTGAGTATGTGTTGATTTGCAATTGAAGTATTTGCATTGTGTATAGTTGAGCATGTCTTGATTCACATGTAGAGTGGATAGTTGAGTATGTTTTGATGCATTAAAGAAGTGGTGTACTTGTGAATAGTTGAGTATGTCTCAATTTACAGGTATTATTTGATAGTCAAGCCATCCAGTAATGTTTGGTTTGGTGTGTCTTGGGGGAGGAAGGAGATTTGGTGGAGCTGCTTTTTCAGATTTCTAGATGGGGTTGTTGTGTTTGCTCTATGTAGTGTTCTTTCCTTTGTTGGGATTGATATAATAAGGGGGTTAATGTTGGAGATCTTATATTTTATCTTATATAAGTATTCAAGTTAAATAAAGAGATGTTAATTTAATAGTTAGTAATAAATAATGTTAGTCATAGGAATTTCCCATATGGAGGTGCATAAGATAGTTGTAACAAAAAAACAAGGCTTTTTTAAGCCAATGCAATACAATGTAAAAATCCATGAGTGTATCTTGAATGAATGTAGTATAATCTAATGTTGGTGTTGTTCTCTACAATATGGTTTACTCTTGCAATATTTGTGCTTCTAATTTCAATATATCTCATGTCTTGTAAGGTTCTATAACAAGACATGTTTCTTTAGCAATGATAGTCATCATCTTCATCTTAGCTATGAATCAATATAACTAGAATAGTGGTTATTTGACCAGCATATAACTTGTTTATATCGATAATGATTTTGATCAGTATTGAACTCTACTTATTCATACCTATGAGATCCTCAAAAAACCTGTGTTACCGAATTCGTACCCACAGGCCTCGAACCCGGTTCGGGTGCGAACCCGGTACGGGTTCGCCTGTGGGTACGCGTTGGGTACTCACAGGGTGCGTACCCAGCGCGTACCATGCCCTTTGGTACGCGGACCCGGGGGTACCAGCCGCGTACCGGGTGAACCCGAGAACCCACGGCCCAGCTCTTAAAAAGTGGGCCCAAAAGTGAAAAAAAAACAATTTTTTAATTTCTATTTTGCCTCTAAACCCTAAAACGACCCAATATGAGGCCTTTCAACACTAAAACATTTCATTTTTACCTCTCATTTTGCTCTCTCCATTTTTTTTGTTCATCTTAGCATTTTGAAGGGAGGTGATTGCATTTGAAAGAGATCGATTGTGGAGTGGCAAAAAGCTTCTACAAAGGAGATTTAAGTGTTCAAGGTATGCATTTAAACCCTATTCTTCAATCTTTTGATGAATTTTTTTAAGTTTCTTAGTTTTTGATGAATTTTTTCAAGTTTGTGAAAGTTTTTTGATATATTTTTTTTTCATTTTTTTATGATGCAACAATAGTAGTCAAAGGTGGGTGGGGATGGGCAAAAGTTTAAAATGATGGTCTCCTTTGGAGGACATACCACGCGAATTTCACAAATTCCTGGAGGTGGGGGGTTGTTTGGAAGTGTAATTTTTGCAATGTACAATATAATAGCTCCTACTACCGAGTGAAACTTCATTTTATGGGCCCTGGTGGTAAAGGAATTAATATGTGTGTGGGCCCAGATAAGAAGGGGCTTTCTGCTGTACAAATAGCAGCATTTATAAAAGAACAAGAAGATGTTGACAATTCAGTTGCAAGAGGAAAACAAACTAGTTATAGTTCCGGAAAGAAAAAACAAACATTACCCACTTATCAGATAGTTAGGCCCTCTAGACATCCCTTCTTGTCTATACCCTCTACGGAAGAAGAAGATGAAGAACCAGAAACCACCACCCGCAAGAGAGGTCCATTAGAGAAAGCATTTAAAATGGAGGCAAGAGATATTGCTGAAGAAAAAATTGCACGTTGCCTCTATGCCAATGGTCTTCCATTCAACTTGGTGAGATCACCATATTGGAAGGACATGGTGTCAGCAATAAATAGTGCACCTCCTGATTTCACAAGTCCTGGGTATGAAAAGGTGCGTACCACCTTATTGCAAAAAGAGAAGAAATATGTAGAGGCCCAACTAAAACCAATTAGAGATTCTTGGGTTGAAACAGGTGTATCTATTGTTTCCGATGGATGGAAAGATTGCAAAAACCGTCCATTGATTAATGTTATTGCAGTGTCCCCCAAGGGGGCAATGTTTTTGAGGGCGGTTGACTGTGAAGGGCAAGTGAAAGATGCAATGTTCATTTCCAGGATTCTCATTGACTCCATAGAGATGGTGGGTAGTGAAAATGTTGTCCAAGTAGTTACGGACAATGCAAAAGTTTGTAGGGCTGCAGGTGCTTTGGTAGAGGCCAGATATGAGCACATCTTTTGGACACCGTGCACCGTACACTCCCTCAATTTGGTGATGCAAGCAATTGGCACCCAAATAGAGTGGGTGAAAGAAATATACCAGGAGTCTGAGGAGATCCAGATGTTTGTGACAAACCACCATATGTCACAAGCAATTTTCAGAACTTTTTCAACATTGGAATTGTTGAAGGTAAATTTTAAAATTTAATTTATTTAGTTTCATTTATCATTTATGTCATGTTTTACATAATTGAATAAAATAATTTTTTGCATTATTTACATATTTTAAATGTGTTATTAACTTACTATTAACATGTTCTTAGGTTGCCGAGACCCGGTTTGCATCTCACACAATTGTTCTGAGACGACTTGTGAAGGTGAAAGATGCATTGAGTCAAATGGTTATTAGCAACCAATGGAGTATATGGAAGCAATCAAATTCAGAGAGGGCCCAAAAAGTCAAGGCATTGATCTTGAATGACGATTGGTGGGATCGTGTGAATTATGTATTGGAATTCACCGAACCTATCATGTCTATGCTTCGGTTTGCTGATACAGATGAACCATGCTTGGGGGATGTCTATGATAGCATGGACACAATGTTGGAAAAAATAAAAATAAAATACAAAAAAAAGAGAATGATCCTGAAGACACCTTGTACAAAAGGGTGGAAGCAATTGTTCTTCATCGTTGGAACAAGATGACAACTCCATTGCACCTCCTTGCATATGCCCTATCTCCGAGGTACTATACCACTGAAGTACTTTCTATCCCAGGGAGAATACCGCCATATAGAGATGCTGAAGTTGCTAATGGGTATAAGACGGCATTTAGTAGAATGTTCAGTGATCCAGAAGTGCATGCAAGTGTCATGAGAGAATTTGGAATGTTTGTCACAGGAAAATCAAAAAATCATACCGCTTCTGTTGCTAGAGACCAATACAAAATGGATGGTCTTACATGGTGGTACCTTCATGGTCAAGATTATATGTACCTCCAACCTCTTGCAATCAAGATCCTCTCACAAGTAAGTTTTTTTTTTTTGGCCACTTGTATTGTAAAATTTAACACTTAACATTCTTGAATTTATCTTGCATTTTTTTATTTTATTTTTAATTTTGTTGGTTTTCTCTCCAGGTTGCAAGCTCTTCTGTTGCTGAGGCAGATACCTCCTTTATCCACTCATGAAGCGTAACCGGTTGGCTGCAAAAAGAGCTGAAGACTTAGTGTATATTCATTCCAATTTGCGTCTTCTGTCACGTAAGGATCCTCAATACAGGCAGGGGGCAGCGAGGCTTTGGGATGTAGCACCCGAGTCTACTGACTTGGATGCAACCATTCAGGATCTTGCTAGAGCCACTATGGATGATGTGGGTGATATTGATGACATATCACATGGTGTTGGATCCGCTTTGGGTTCAAATGATGATGATTTTGAAGTTGAAACCACTCAAAATCCAAGTCATGATGATTCTGACAATCCTTTTGATGATTGATGAGCACATGAACAATGAACATTGAATCATGTTTCAATGTTTCATGAACTACATTTTGTAATTCAGTAATTTTATTTGAATATTTTTCAACTATCAATTGGCATTTAATATTTATCTTTGGCATTTGGCATTGATCAATGATCAAGTATCATACTATGAAATGATTTAGTTTTACAATTGTAACAATTCTCTATGTTTCTCTTATTTTTTTGTATATATAATACATATATATAGATTTATAATATATTAAATTATTAATATATATATATATATATATACACACGTACCCATACGTACCCAAACCCCTAAAAAAATTTTGCCCGTACCCATGTACCGGGTTCTCGTACCCAAACCCGTCCCCGAACCCGAACCGGTAACTTAGCAAAAAACTAATACATAGTGGAAAAGTAACTCAAAAGAAATAATATATTGCATTTAAGCCTTCTAAAACTGATGAAAATAGCATTAAGCAATACTTTAGATCATACTTTATCTTCCATCTTAGATTGGGATTCTTTCATTATTCAAATTTCTTCCTTCATCTCTATGCTTTGTATTCCCATGTTCTCTTATTACATTACCATGAACAATGCATAATTAAATGGCATTGGCCTATAGTGTTAAAGAACAATTACATTGACCTACATTCTGTAATGTCCCCATTCTAGTCAGTTTCAGGAGTAGTTGAGTTAGCCTATTTCTTGGACCCCTGTAGGCTGACAGGATCTGGTTAGGGGGTCAGTGGCCGTTCTGGTGGGTGTTGTCATTTCCCTCTCCTTCACTTCAGTAGTGGATTCAGTGTAGCACAGTGTTTGCCAGCTTCTAACGGCACGGAAAAACACAGAGAATTGAGGGAGTTATGAATATTTTTGTGGTTAAGTTAATTATTTAACTAATTGGTATATTATAAAGTCAAATTGACTTTATAAAAGTTAAAAAGCCACTTAAATATATTAAATTGATGACTTAAGGTGATAAAGTGAAAAAATTAAATCACTTAAGTCTCTTAGAAGGTGCGTTCACTTCATAAAGTGAAAATTATAAACTATTGAAATGATTTAAATACATTTTAAATGTATTTAATTGTAAAAGTGGCATCACTTTTGGGAAATCGTGCCTTTTTGGGAATATAAGGCAAAAGGGGCAATTCAACCTCATTATTGATGATTATTTGAAATTGCTGCTTTTATCTTCTCTGTGATTTTGTCTAAGACAAGGGTTACAGTGAATTTCTTCTATTGGAGAAACAAAAGATCTTCAGTGTTTTGCAAACTTGAGGCTGTGGAAGACCAGCTGAATCTTTGCTACAGGGATGGCTTCATTTTAGAAGTCAATTTGAGCTTCACCAGAGTTTTTATGTTCAGTTTCTTTCCAGTTTTCAATAAGGAAGGGTCTACAGTGATTGAGGCTCCTTCATTTAGCAGATCTGGCATCTGAGGAGCAAGTTGTATATTTTCCTTGGCTGGCCGTACCATTTCAGGCCTATGGCGTGTGCATCTGGGGTTGAGGCATTTGAACCAAAAGGCTGAAACGCCTTCTTTTGGAGCCTTCTATCCTTTCCATATTGGTTGCCTGGTATTCTTCAGTCATTTGCTACAGTTTCTGACAGGGAGAAACCAACACCAGGAGGCAGGCGTTGGATTTATTTAGTTTTCAGCATTCTTGACTGGCAAGCTCCAAAATTTCTTATTTAAATAATCTGGAGGTTTCCGGGTATGTTTGTTGTATGTAATTCCTTTGTTGCAGTTGTTTAACACTTAATACAATTGCAGTTTCTCAAATTTTGCTTAAATTTTTGTTTTATCAACATTTTATGCTTGGCGCACTTCCCAAAAATGGTCTTAAAACTCATGAAAAAACAAGCAAAACACTTAAACATATAGTTTTAGTTCAGAATTTGAGGTTGAGCCAGCTGGGCTCATCACACATTCAGTCACACCACCATGCATCTTCTAGGAATAAATTTAGAGGAATGTTACTAGAGTCGTTCTTGGCATAGACTCCCCAATATGTTTTTTAACTTAGAATTGAACTTAGGCTGGGCAAAACTTTTCCATATGCTTGATTCTAAACATAGTTGATTCTTGAAAATGATATCTAGAAAGTTTCTTTAATTACCAGTATTTTCATAAGAAAACTATGCAAGCCTTTTTTTAGCTTTCTTGGACTTGGTCTTGGCGAACTTGTTGAGTACTCTAACCCTAATTTTGAGGCTTTATTGTTGGAACACAACAATCTATTCAAAGGGGGGTGAATCAATAGATCATTCAAAATCTAGCCCTAAAAAGACTTAGTAAATTGATTCCTTTTTAGCTCTTTTTGTGCAGATTAAAACAAGACAAGCAAAGATATAAACACACACATACAATAGCACATAACACAAGATATACGTGGAAAACCCAAGATGGGAAAAACGACAGTGCGAAATGTTTCTAGGAGCTACTGTCCTAATCCAGCCTCACAATCAAATCTTTTGAATTCAAAGTTTAAGGGCACCAACCCTAAGGAGACACCAATCCCCTGGTTTTAGGAGCACCTACTCCAAGGAAGCACCAACTCCCTACACTGAGCACCTACCCAAATATCTGATGGCACCCACCAATCAAATTTACAATGCAAGTTATTACAGTTTGTTCTCCCGAGCACAGTTCAATGTTGCAACACAATTTGCAACTGCTCAATTCCCTGTTGCAACCTCTGCAACTTAGTTCTTTTCTTTGCACCTCCTTTGTTCTGTATCTGGATATAAAACCTGATGAAGATCTTCTGCCTTTTGTTTGGGTTTACTCATCCACTACACCACTACACATTCCCTTTTTCTTTTAGTGCATTCTTTGTCTGCCTCGAAAAGCTCACAGATACACCATTCAGTTCAGTTGCACCTTTTCCACTAGTGCATTCTCTGTCTGCCTCAAAAGACCATGCACACACACAGTAATTCTCTCTCCTCTTTCTTTTTAATGCATTCTCTGTCCGCCTCAAGAGACTTAGAATACTCCTCTATTGTGTGCACTCAATTCTCTACAACTACTACCTTTGCCAAAACCGATTTCTCACTTTGAGTACCATCACTAACCTGCAGCAACTACCTCGAGATTTGCACACTGTATAGATCTTCTGCTAGGATTTACTACTTATCTTCTTTCACAAGCTACCAATCCATCGAGCCACACATTCACTTATCTAGATTGAAAGCTTTTTCTATTTTTAGCATACTGAAAAGATAGGGTTTTAGTTTCATTTAATACATATTCTCTGTATCAGATCAAAATCTGATTTTCTGCCGCCTGCATATCTGTGTCACCGATTTAATCATCCCATCACCAATAAAAATTGGTAGCTAGAGCGGTTGGACCAATTGACTTCATTCATAGAGTTGGTTTGCAATCGAAACCCTCGTTCACACTGTTGTAGTCATTAAGGACCCTTAATTTTAATTTGGACCCATTGATTTGCTATTTTTGTGCCATGATCCGTCAATTCTCATTCATCGTCCAACTTTAAAATGCGATCGTCAGATTAAAGATCTTTTTAATAATCGTTGTCGATCTCCGCCGCATACACTATGCATAGCACAGGGTCCACTAAGACACGTGTCACAAGCTCGGTATCCCGTGAGCCAAAGTCAGGCCCAGTATTTCTTAGTGGGCTGGCGAGCTAATGCCATGTGTTATCTTCGTCAGCATCGTGCAATTCACAACACCAATGTGAATTGACATATCGAGCAATCATTCATTGCCACCTATCTTCACGTGTCATCATCCACTTCTGTCGCTTCAAACATTATTTGGTCCCACCTTACACATGTCACTAGCCTGCTATACCGTTGGGCTAGACGGGGACCCACCACATCTCAGCGGGAAGGTGGGGAGGCCGTCGATCTCCAAGACTTGATCACATCCATTGATCAAGCTGAGGGCAAATATTTTGCACGCAACTTAGGAAACATCATAGTCATTGAATATTTGCCAGGCCGGTAATGCTAGGAAAGGGGGTTGGTTGCATAGACGACTTCAATGGCTTAAGTTATAACTAAAGCAACTTGTAATGACCGATACATAGTCAATTTCAAATTATAAGCTCTGCTTATAGCCGTGACTGTAAGACCTAGGGTTTATCTGCCAAACCCTAATTTTGTCTGAAAGTAAACATGAAACAATTTTGAGCTCAATCTTTTCCATTTGACTCTGCAAATTACACCTACGAGTAGCTCTCAAGAAACCCATATCAAGTATGCATCTTGTTTTATGTTTTGATGATTGGAAGCAATTCCTGTAGTGTCATGACAACATTTCATGACAACTTTGCAGCGTTCAGAGCAACTCTGCAACATTTGTAGAACATGCTCACTTTTCATCCAGAGTCTGATCCTTTGATCTCCATGGCTTCATGCCAACACTCTCCCTCACAGGATACCACTCATATATCCCCTTTTGGCATCAATGACAACATTATGCCAACATTTATTTGTAATGCCTTGCATGTTGAAATTTTTATTGTGAGAATTCTTCTCTCTCTATAAAATAAGACTTTGGAGAGCATTACAAATAATCATCATCCAAACATCCATATTTTCTTGTGTTTGAATGTCTAGTCTATAGTCTTGAGAATTTTCATTGTGAATTTGGAAGGAAACTTCTCACATTCTTCCTCAAGTTTTCTTTGTTGAGCTCTTTGAGAGTCAATTTATCAATATTTGCATAGTTGTTTGTAATGTCCCCATTTTCGGTCACTCCAACATCTTAGTTAGCAATAAGTTTCTTGGTGGGTGCCAACCTTATCAGAATGGATTTCAGCTATAGGCATTGAGCTTTGGGTTTTTTGTTGAGTTAATTGATGCTTTCTGGGAGTAGTTTCAACATGTCGGGTACTTTCCAAACATCTTGGAAAATGCTATTTTTGGAAAGTGTATTTTTTTGGTAAGTTGGATCTTTGTTGAACTCTGAGTATATTGGCATCTTCAAATTTCACTTCCGAACTATTTCGACATTTTTTGTACTTTCGATTAATTGTGCGGGAAATAATTAATTATAAGCATAGTTCCATAGAGTTTCCTGACTGGGGGGGGTCTTAGGGACGGGTTTCGGAGATAGTGGGACTAAGGTCCTAAGTTTGGGGATGGCGGTGGAGTGGTGGTGGGGGGTAGTGCTAAAATACATATAGTACTTGAAAAAATAGTTTCAAAAAGATGTATGAGTATAAGAATTACAAATGAAACCTTGGAAAACTAGTAGTAGTTAAACCTTAGAAACTACTAAACTAAAAAATTTCAAACTTTGAACTTTGAACTTTGAAATGAACATTAAGAATTTAACATTGAACAATGAAAATGTTGAATTTTGAAATTTGTATTATATTCATGATTTCATAATGATGATTACATTGAGTACAATGATGATAACAAATCAAAATGTTCAAAATATGGAGTGATAGCAGGGTACCTAGTGCTGGGGATCTATTATGGAGAATCAAGACATTATGAGAGCACTCAGAGAGAACATTCAAAAGGCTCAAAATCAGCAAAAACAATATGCTGATCAGCGAAGAGTGGAGAGATCATTTGAGGTTGATGATTTGGTATATCTGATGCTACAGCCTTATAGGCAGTCCACCCTTCGTAACAAGGGCGCCGAGAAACTCAAGCCACGATACTATGGACCTTTGAGGATTGTCAGATGTGTCAGTGAAGTGGCTTATGAGTTAGATCTTCCGGTGGATAGTAAGGTTCACAATGTGTTCCATGTGTCGCGCCTCAAGAAGGTGTTGGGAGAACAGATGACTCCTACAGATTTACCACCCCTGGATGATGAGGGGAAACTAATTTTGATACTTGAGGCCATTCTGGATTCCAGAGAGCGTCATCTTCGAAGGCGGGTTATCAGGGAATATCTGGTGAAGTGGAAAGATCTATTGGCAGAGGATGCTATTTGGGAGGGTGACAGTATTCTTCAGCACCCAGCTTTGAGTTTGCTTGTGGACAAGCGAATTCGGGGAGGGTGGACTATGATGTCCCCACTCTAGTCAGTTCTTAGGAGCAATTGAGTTAGCCTATCTCTTGGACCCTTGTAGGCTAACAGGATTTGGTTAGAGGGTTAGTGGCCTTGTTGGTGGTTTTTGTCGTTTCTGTCCTTGGAGTTCAGTGATTGGCTCATAGCATGCCTTGGCAATTTAGGATTTGACAACTTCTGACGGCACGTCAATACATTGAGTTACGAGTGAGATATTAATATTTCAGTGTATTAAAATGTTTTAGTTTATTTGACGGAATATTATAAAGTCAACTTGATTTTATAATAAAGTAATCACTTAAATTTATTTAAGTGAAATATAAAACACTTTATCAAAAGGGGCACCATTTATTTATTCACTTGACTATTGAAAAGTAATAAAATACATTTAAATGTATTTTATTGAGAAAGTGGTGTCATTTCCTTGGGATGCGTGCCTTCTGGCTTTATATGCAAGCAAAGGAGAAATCAAACTCATTATTGATTATCAATGTTACCCGGGGACGCGTCCCCCTCCCCTCCCCCACCCCCACAAAATCCCCCGTCCCGGTTTCCGAGACGTCCCGGGTACTAGGGGACGACAAGGGGACGGCAGGGGACCGTCCCCCTTTTTGCAAAATTTTTAGGAAACATCCCCGAAACTTGGGGACGGCAAGGGGACGGGCAAGGGACGCGGGGACGGCCAAGGGACAGGGGACGGGGACAGCCAGGGGAGGGACGGCCAGGGGATGGCTAGGGGACTTGGGGACGGCCAGAGGACTTCTAGGAGTCCCCTGGCTGTCCTCGGGATAGTTAGCCATCCTAGAAGTCCCCTGACCATCCCTAGGATGGTCAACCGTGCCCCGCATCAAAGCATGGTCAAAACAAAACATAAAACACATTTTCATAGCAAGGGAGTGTGAACTTAATTATGTCCACCCATTAAATAAATTGGTGCCACTGCTTGTTGTCTTGAAACTTTGGATAAGTGTAACTGATACAATTATTCAAGAATCAATATTGGTTTATGTACTGAGGTGCCAAGATGAATTCCAGTGAATAACCCAACACTCAGTGCTCTACTGTGCCTCATAAACAAGTCTCACAGGTCTTACTCTATTGTGAAGATGATACATAGCGGGCCTTGGGACATTTGATCATGCAAAACAATAACATGGTAACTGTGCAGATTATTTGCCTAATGCAACTCACTATCATTCTCAGAAGGCTGCACTCCCTTGTTCCAGTTATCAATAAACAAAAAAATTATCATCAGAGTATCTGTTTTCTTAGTTCAAAATCAAGCTTTCCATTGAATAAATTCTAACTTATTCATTAAGATCGATGCATACCCAATAAACCATATCAACTTGAACACAAATGTTATATGTGAATGTTCTATAATGTATATTATGCATGTCTTATCCATGTTATCTATTGAACATTTAAAATTTCCCTATATTTTTTAAATTTTCCCTATATTTTTATATAGCCTTCCCCTGCCGTCCCTAAATTTGGCCTCAAAAATCGGAAACTTGGGGACTCGTCCTGCCATTCCCTGCCATCCCCGTCCCAGAAACTTGGGGTAACCTTGTTGATTATTGATTATTTGATATTTCCTCTTGGCTTTGTTGAGCGTGGGTTTTCTCTGAGACAAGGGTTTCAAGAATTTTATCTCTGGAGAGCGACAATTCTTCACAGATTTGTGATTGTGAGACTGTGAAAGATCAGTTGAATGATTGCAACCATGAGAGCTTCACTTCAGGAGTTCTACAGTGCTCTTATCAGGCTTTTTTGCATAGTTTGATTCTTTTTTCAGAGGCAGAAGAGGGTTTCTTCATCAGAGGCGTTATCCTTTAGATTTCCAGTGGTTTCCAGCGCTTATCACCATCTCTCTTGCAAGGCCGTACTTTCCAACATTGGAAAATGTGCCTCTTGAGCTAGGTGTGTGAACTTGGCAAAAACGCCTTCCTTCTGGCTTCAGACAGGGTTTCATTCTTGGCGCCTATCCTTCATAGCAGTTTGTGAGCAGTTTTTGTTGGAGAAAAGTACCATTTGTAGCCCAGGCGTCCATTTCTGTCAATTTTCACCATTTCCTGTTGGCAAACGTGGATATTTTCTTAATCAAATAATCTGGTGGCTTACGGGTATGTCTATCATATGCAATCTTATTGTAATGGTTATTTAATACTATCTACATTTAAACTTGGTCAATATTAGCTCAGTTTCTTGTTTTATGAGCTTTTATATGCTGTGTCCCTTCTATTTCTCTCTAGAAACTTTCTTCAAAAACTTAAAAGAACACAAAAAGATAATCAAAACAACAGGGGTTTGAAGAGGAGCTAGTTGGGCTCATCGCATCGCAAATGTCCCAGACCTACTTTGTAAGTAAAAGTGAAGATTTTAGGGTGTCTTATAGGATTTGGGAGGTTTTGGTGGTTCCCATTGGCCATTAGGCTTTGATCTTGGGTGCTAGTTTCCCAAAAAAAAATATAAGATTTTTTTTTCTTTTTTGCCTTTTTTGGCTGTTTGCTGTGGGAGACACCTGGGCATCCTTGGGATGGTCCGGAGACTCTTGGGAGTCTCTTGGACATCCCATGGATGTTCCGCTATCCCTGCTGTCCTAGCAACGTCTTGGGCATCTCGACAGTGGTGGCGATGCGGTGGGGGGATGTCTCCCCCACATCCCAAAGACGTCCTTGTCCCAGAAACGTGGGGATTTTCGAGGGGGATGCATCCTCGTGGAACACTGATTATAAGTTTTCGAAAAAAGTATGTTTACTCGCAAAGTTAATTGACCGATTAACATAGAGTAAATGCGAACATATAATAGCAAGAATAGTGTCATGCCCTCGCAAAAGTGAACCTGCGATATAGGTTGACATTCAGGACCAAATCACTAATGGGATCATTGCGGGCAATTAAAATGCAACTCGAAAGGCATAAGGCATCAATGAATTTATGAAAAGATACATTGATGAGAGGATGTGACTATGAAAGAAGGTGATTACTTAATTAAATAATGCTGACTGTCCAAAACATAAGACACATCCCTTCAAATAACAATCAAGGAAATAACTAAGGGGGGGTGGACAGTCTGAAGAGGAGTTGTGATTTTACAAGGAATAATATTAATAAAATTAATTACTCTTATCTGCAATTAAGAAGGCATTAATAGGAAGTCATGTCCCTTGGAAAATTGATATTTTGAAAGGTTATGACCCTCAACCCCATCGTTGTATAAAGGATGAACAATTCAAGGCAAAGAAGGGCATCGATCAAAGGAAAGAAAGATACAGATTAGCAATTGGAAAGGGGAACCAATCCATTCTAGTGCAGCAGATCATTATAGGGGTATATTAGATATTTTTTTCTACTCATTGTTTTACATATGTAGATATATTGCTTATTATAATAAATAATATTTTAGTATATGTTCTTGTGATAGAATATGTGATATGCTTGATTGTGTGAAACCCACCTTATAGGAAGGGCTTGCGGTGGAGTGGTAGATAAGGCAAAGTAAGGGTCGTTCTAGGGTTGACCGTAATGGCTCCTAGGATCAGAGGGCACTTATTCAGAGAGGCAACAAAGCCCATTTTCGAGCCCCGCCCAATATCACAAGATGGCAAGTGTCTTCAAGGAGTTGAGACATTGATGGGGAAAGCAAGTACAAGCTGCCAAGGGAGAGGGCTGTGGTATACACCCTCTTAGGCTTGGTGTAGAAATGGCTTCGGACGGACCCATCATGTCTCTTCTCCCAAAATCCTAATATGCTTGCATTATTGATAATCTATGAATTTGATGTAATTGCCTAACTCTAATAAGCATATATATATATATGTATGTATGTATGTATATATCTTGCATGTATATATATGTATGTATGTATCTTGCATGTATTGTTCATGTGGTGGTTGCAAGATTCAAACTTTGGATTGCATTATTGAAGAGATATTTCAATTGGTAAGACGAATCCTAACCCTAGTTGCTGCAATTTGTGTTCAATAGGCAAACTGTAGGGAAAATCAAGAGAGGGACATTACAATTGGTATCAAAGCATCCTTCCTGCCATCCTGTGAAAGGTGGTTGATTGAAAATAGCCAAAGGGCTCAAAGAGCTTTAGAAAGGGAAAGAAGGAAGCTTACAACAAGCAACACCTTGAGCGAACAAATGAGCAATGAAACGAGAACCTTCATGGAACAAATCACTCAAGCCCTCATGGAACAAAACAAGAGGAATGGTAGAACCACCCAACTTCTCCTCCAAGCCATTCAAAATATGAGCAGCAATAATGGAAGGGAAACTAACTCTAGTCAGTCCAAGAACAATAACCCCATCTCCCCAAAGGTACCAATCCTAGGCCAACAAGACCTCCCTTTCTACCTAGGGAGGAACATGTGGAAGAGGGAGAAGCAAATGAACCATCCACAGATAATGTGGATGGAATCATGGAAGCATACAATAGACTTGACCTCGAATTTAGGAGAAATGTCTCTTTTAAAGACTACTATAATGCCAAAATGAGAGCCGCCCCTAAGAAGGAAAGAAAAAGGCAACACGACAAAGACCTAAAGGAAAGGGTGAGCAAGATAACCCTTCCTAGTTTTGATGGAGCAAGAAAATTCACGACACATTCATGGGTCCAAAAATTGGACATTTATCTGTCACTAAGCCCCATGATGGAGGAAAATGCCATTAAGTTTGTAGTGCTCCATTTAACGGGAATGCCCCACGAGTCGTGGCACCATGGCCTTATTACCCAAGGTCACCAACACATAGCCACTTATGATGAATTTGCTCAAAGACTTATGAAAAGGTTTGACCAAAAACACCCCAAATGGTACTTTAAAGAACTAACACAACCAAAACAACGTGGAACGGTAGAAGACTATGCCATTGGATTCCAAAAACTGGTTATCATGGTACCTGAGATCTCTCAAGGAAGTCTCACCTACTTATTTGTGGAGGGATTGAAATAATCAATAAGGAGGATAGTAAGTGCCCTAGAACCAACCAACCTAGAAGAGACAATTCAAAAGACAATGAAATTTTAGAATAACCCATTAGAAGACAAGCGTAAGAGCTTTAACACACACTCCAAGCATCCTCTTAAAGATGAAAGGCATAAGAAGGAATTTCAAAGAGGATCATGCTTTCGTTGAAATGAGAAATGAGAACGTGGCCATGTATGCTAACAATGAGATGACCCAAACGGGAGGAATTTGTTCTACAAGTGCAAAGGACCATGGGAATGTGGACACACATGTGAAAAGGGGGGCCACACCCATAAGATAGAGGCAACTGCCGAGAGGAAGTCAAAGAGAATCCTAGCAAGAGAGCAAAGTACGAAGATGACGAGCATGTAACTTTAGCCACTTTCTCTCTAACTTCCAAACATCACCCATTCCGAATTAAAAGCACCCTCAAAGGGCATAAGGTTATCACCATAGTAGCCAAGGGTTGCGTCTCGGAGATAGTGACGCATCTCCGACAACGTACCAGTCTCCTAAGATGCCTCCATCTGTCTGGAAACTTCCCAAACGTCTCCCCCCATCTCCCAAGTCTCCGGTTTTAAAAAATGACGTCTCCTATGTTTTAAAGGGAAAACATAAAGTAATATACCTAAAACTCGATTTGTAGAAGCAAAGGCATCATTTAGCAGGCGACTAGAGGAGATTGGAGAGGGCGATGAGGTTGAAGAATGAAGGTTGAAGTTTAAACACTGAATTGGTAAGTAATTTTAGTTACAGTATTTTTAATTTTACTATTTGATGTGCTTGTGAATGTCCATCATACTTCATACTCCGTCTCCTGTGGTTGGTGAATGTCCCAGCAAAACCTTGTTATCTCACATGGTGCACATTATTATAGTGCAAGCGCAATTTTTCAAATTGTTTTATTTAGCATCACTAGTAATCTCGACAAGAGTATTGCCCCTGTTTAAAATCGTGGAATCTGTAACAGATTCCACGATTTTAAATAGGGGCAGTGCTCTTGTGGAGATTATTGGTGATGCTAAATAAAACAATCTGAATTTTTTTAAGATAGGCTTGCACTATAATAATGTGCAATACCGCCCTTGTGGATATTACTAGTGATGCTAAATAAAACAATCTGAAAAATAAGCTTGGACTATAATAATGTGTAATACCCTGCTGTCTTCATCTACCAACTGCCAAGCAAATTTCTCCAACTTTGCATTGATTTCTTGTGTTTGTGGATGTGGTCTGTCTCCTACACAAAAAGCATGTACCATTTTATGGCCTTCAATCATTTGACATTTCCTTACGGATGTGATTCATTTTTCTGTTGAGTGTGTTGTGTGCAATCGTGATTCATTTTCATAATTCCTCAACGACATGTTTTTCTCTGTTTCCTTTTTCATAACTTTAGCTACAGCCATTAAATGATGGAGCCATTAATTTTAAAATTTTTCTTTCTATAGCCACTATGTCTAAACTCTAATCATAATGTCTTTTTGTTTTTGTTTTTTTTTTTTGTGTAGAATTTGAATCATTGAATGAAGAATGTCGAGTGGCTGAAAACAAGGCTTGTATTTGTTGTGGAAGTATGTTGATTGTGTTTCGGGGCTGAAGGGTTCAGGTGGAACAGCCACGATCTCATGTAAATTATGTCCAATGCCATGGCAAGGTACTTACACGAGGGTGAGGGCTCATTTCCTTCACATACCTGGAAAAGGTGTTGATCCTTGTATAAATGAGGTGGAACGATATGAGGCTGTGAGGGATCAAGAAAGGGTTGATGGTAAAGTTTCTAATATGAGCTCTCATGCTTCAACAACAGGGGCAACTTCTGGAATCAAAATCAGAATAGAAAGGCAGAGGTGTATGTGTCTTCAAGAGATGTAGTAGTAGAAAGTTTTGACAAGAGACCACACATTGGTAGCTCAACCCCCATTGGTAGATTATTTGATGTGCGAGGTCGAGAAGCGGTTGATGCAGTGATTGCACACTTCTTTTATGCCAATGGAATACCGTTTAATGTTGCTCGCTTACCTTTCTATATAGAGATGGTCCAAGCAATCAGCAATGCACGAACTGGGTATAAACCAGCTATGTATGAAAAGCTTCACACTACTCTAATTGATAAGAGTGTGGGCTTCAAAAGGAGACAACATTGTGATGGATTGGTGGACAGATACTAGAAACCGTCGACTACTTAATATCATGGTAACATGTAGCAAAGGGCATTATTTTTTGAAGGCATTAGATTGTTCAGGGCAAGAAAAAAATGCAGAGTTTCTTTTTAACCAGCTATGTGATGACATTGATGAGTTAGGGGCATCACATGTAGTCCAAATTGTTACAGATGCTGCCCCTGTTTGTAAAGTAGCAGGCATGTTGGTGCAAAAGAAATACAAGCATATATTTTGGACACCATGTTGTGTGCATTCATTGAATAATGCACTCAAAGATATTGGCAAGTTTGAGTGGGTTTCAGCTCTCATAGAAAAGGGCAGAAAAATTCAAATGTTCATATGTAACCATCACCAAACACAAGCTATTTATCGAAAATTTGCCAAGGTGGAGCTTCTCAAACCAGCTGATACAAGGTTTGCTTCTTATTTTATTCTTCTTCATTGTCTTTGTGAAGTGAAAGGTGCTTTGTGTTCCACGGTAGTTAGTGATGCATGGGCAGCTTGGAGGAAATCTACATCAAATGATGTAGTTGAGGTGAGAGGTATGGTCCTTGATGACCGTTTTTGGGCTGATGTTAAATTTTTTGTGGACTTTATTCAGACCATTTGTGAGGTCAAATTTGCAGATTCAGACAAGCCATGTTTGGGGGAAATTTATGAAGAAATAGATTCCACGTGTGAGACCAGTTGTAAAACAAAGCGATTGCGGTCGCTGCTTATAAATTCCGGGGAAGAAAATTACATGGAGTTCAACAACACCTCTTAGTATTCACCTGCACCGCAAATCCCTAATGGCATACAATATACAAAAAGACTTATCAGAACTCCTGGTCACGGAGTAATAGAGGTTGCATGAGTGAATGAAAAAGATATACCATGAAGCCAAAGAAGTTGAGAGGCATAGATTATAGAGGAATAAATGGAATGAAATCAGCATGGGCATGATGATTTTCTTCAGATGAGCTTATATAGTCATTAAAACAAAGGCTTATCGATGAGCACCAAGCAAAGGGCTTTTCCTGCAGGCATAAACAAAGCTCACTAAAGGAGTGGTGGTGGAACTCGCCGGAGGTGAGGCACAAAGTACAATCATTTTACAGCAAAATTACTCCTGGTAACTAGCCTATCTTGGCGGAAGAAATTGAATACCATGATTTCACATTATTCACTAAAGAGAGACAATTGGTGTCGAAAGAAGAAACAAGAAGGTAATGCCCTTGCGCCGGCTACTTCACTCCCTATAAAATCGCGGGAATCAGGTATCGCTAAAGCCAAATGGACCCATTTCGCTCCGGTGAGTATTCGTATAAAGGAATGGATGGCTGGAATGACCTCGTTCCCACCACCTTGCTTCTGGCAGGAGGATTTGGGAGAGTGATGAGTATTTGGAGAGCATCATAGCTGAGGACCTTGACATGGATGATGTGGTGTAGATGATATGAGATGTGATATAGATTTCTGATTTTTGTTTTCTGTTTGCATATCAGTCAATCAAACTATCAATATTTCTGAATTTCAATATGTAATTGAATATGTAATGTCAAATGTGAACTATGATTATGAAATTTGAAGTATGAACTCTTTGACTCTTTGACACAATGTGACAATGACATTTGGATTTGAATTTTGTGTTTTTAAAGTTAATGTTCATTGTTAAAATTTACTATTGCTATTGTTTTGAAAGTTCAATGTCATCATATTTTCAGATTTTCTATAAATTATTAATTTTAAATTTTTAAATTTTTTATTTATATTAAAAAAAATGGCATGTCCAAGTAGCCCCGTCTCCTATTTTCAAAAAAATGTCGTAACGGTATCGGTACCATCTCTTGTACCAATACCAGTACCAATCTCCTGGCAACTATGGTTATCACTCTCGTGGATAGTGGGGCATCCCACAATTTTATTGATGAGAGTATAGTTGCAAAAAGAAAGTTAGAAACCATGAACTTTAAGGGATTTACAACAGCCACTGCTACGGGAGCTATGGTTCAATGCACTAAATTAGTTCCCTAGCTAGAAATGACCTTAGGGCAACATCCCATTAAAGAAGATTTCTATGTGGTACCATTAGATGCTGATGTAATATTATGCACTCCTTGGATATACTCCCTAAGATGTTTCATGTTTGTCCTCCCAAACTTGACAATTCGCTTCCAACATGAGGGACAAGAAGTCACCTTGAAAGGGTTACTCGATGGATCCCCAAAGGTAATCTCCTACAAAAGAATGGAATGAATTTTTAGACATGGGCAAGGAGAATCGGCTGCACAATGTATGATCCTTGACAAGACCTCTTCACATGGAAAAACAATTCACATTGACATCCAACTAATCTTGAGTGAACATAAGAAAGTATTTTATGATATTCCACTAGGGCTACCCCCAAAAAGAGGATTTGAGCATACAATAGAATTGGAAGAGGGGGCAAATCAGTAATTACCACACCCTATCGACACCCCCACAAATTCAAGGAAGAGATTGAAAAAGCTATGAATGAACTACTAGAAATGGGAAATATTCAACCTAGTTCCAGTCCCTTCGCATCATCCGTAGTATTAGTCAAGAAAAAGGATGCGACCATGAGAATGTGTATAGACTATAGGGCTTTAAACAAGAAAACAATCAAGAACCGTTACCCTATAACAAGAATTGATGAGTTAATTGACGAAGTCCATGGAGCCAGGTACTTCTCCAAAATTGATTTGCGATCAAGGTATCATCAAATAAGGATGAGAAAAGAAGACATTCCCTAAACCGCCTTTCGGTGCGATTATGGGCACTTTGAGTTCTTAGTGCTACCTTTTGGACTAACAAATGCCCCAACAACCTTTCAATCGTGTATGAATCATATATTTTGGAAACAACTAAGGAAGTTCCTACTCATATTTTTTGATGACATTCTTATCTACAGCAAGAAATTGGAAGAACATCTCAAGCACATTGAGGGAGTCCTAAACATTTTGGAACAAGAATCCTTGTATGCTAAAGCTTCAAAATGTGAGTTTGGCCTGTAAGAGATCCTAGCCCTGGGTCACAAGATCAATGCACAAGGGGTAAGTGTAGATGAAGAAAAAATTACAGCCTTGAAGGAACGGCCAAAACCCAAAACCCCAACACAACTGAGGGGCTTCGTGGGACTAGGCAGTTACTATAGACGCTTTGTGAAAGGATTCTCCAAAATTGCCGCCCCACTCATAGACTTGACCAAAAAGGGAGCCTTTGTATGGAGTGATATGTCTCAATAGGCTTTCAAAAGATTGAAGGAAGCAATGAGCTTGTGCCCTGTTTTAGCCATCCTTGATTTCACACTACTCTTCGAACTGCAGTGTGATGCATCCGAAGAAGGAATTGGAGTGGTCCTTATGCAAAATAAGCATCCTATTGCATTTGAAAGTCGCAAGCTCGCTAAGATTGAAAGACACTACTCAATTTATTATAAAGAGATGCTAGCTATCATGCATGCCTTAGCAAAGTTTCGACAAAAAATGGTTTGCGGGAAATTCAATGTTAAAATTGATCACAATAGTCTGAGGTACTTCCTGAATCAAAAGAACCTAAATGACAGACAACAGAAGTGGGTAAGCAAAACACAAGCTTACGATTTTGATATTGAGTACATGAAAGGGACTAATAATGTTGTGGTAGATGCTTTGTCAAGAAGACTCTATTTGAACACCCTAACAAGTATAGCCGCTGATTGGAAGAATGATATATTGTAGAATATGTCAAAGATCTCCAGGCTAATAATATCCTTGAAGGAAATTTACCCAATGAGGAGTACAAAGTAGTAGAAGAGCTGATCTTATATAAAAATAGGATATTCGTTGTACCCAACTCAAAAATGAAGGAAAAAATCCTCAAGGAATACCACAACAATCCCTTAGTAGGCCACCAAGGGTACTATAAAACTTACAAACGGTGCAGAAGAGATACTCTTGGAAAGGCCTCAAGAAAGATGTGACCTACAAAATTGGGGACTTACAACATCAGAAAGTGACTAGTGAGAAGAGGGATGGTGAGAGGATGTCCCTGGATGGATGGACGATGTCAGGGTAGATGTCGGCAAGCGTAGCTTTCATAGCTTGCAAACCTCCTCCGTACATATCCACAACTGGTGCTCAACTATGATCTCTCGCTCCTTGCTGCCTTTACCATGTGTGCAACGTCCATCACCTATTGTTTTGCTTGGTCCACTTCTTTCACCTTCTCTTCCAACTGAGCCTCCATGGCCTTCATTCTCTGCTCTGTCTCCCTCTCCATCTTTGACATCTTGGCCTCTATGGCCGATACTCTAGCACTCTCATTGACAGTGAGCTGAGTTTGCTGATCAAGCCGATCTTAGAATTTTTTCATATGCTTGGCTAACTCTTCGCGTACCTTTTGTACCACTTGTAGGGCCTCAATTTTTTCCTGTACAATGATGTTGATAAGTACTCTCCAATCCTCTTGTACCAAGGGGGGTAGTGCTGCTATCTAAAAGAGGTGTGCATTCGGGAAGCCTTCATTCACTCCCTCCAGTGGCTTGTGAAACCGGATTGTTGATAGTTGGTCGGAAATGACGTAACTATTCCTCGGTCATACGATTATGGTGAATGTGAACTCCTATAATAGGAGAAGCCATTGGGTTACTCTCCCTTGAATGATGGGCTTGTTAACCAGGTACATCAAGGCCTGATGGGCCACGTAGAATGTAAAAGGAGTCGCCAATAAGTAATGTCTGAATTTTTGCACAGCGCACACCATTCCGAGAGCTTCCCTCTCTATTGTACTGTAGTTCTTCTCCGCATTCGAGAACAACTGACTGGCTGTTAGAACACAACTATCTACTGAGTGGGGGTGTGAATCAGTAGATCAATAAAATTTAACTTTCAACATCTATTAAAGCATATAAAATAAACATGCAGAGATTCACACACACAAATGCTCATTACACCATATATACGTGGAAAACCCAATATGGGAAAAACCAGAGTGAGAATAGCTTCTAGGATCTATTGTCCTAATCCAGCCTCACAATAGAACCTCATTGGTTACAATGTTTAAGGGCACCAACCCTAAGCAGACACCAATTGCCTACTTTAGGAGCACCAATTGCAAGGAAGCACCCACTCCCTAACTGAGCACCAACTTAGATTTACGATAAAAATAGGTGGAGTTACAACTCTAGATTACAAATGATTCAAGATTGAATCTAGTTCAATGTTACAAACCTATTCTGCAACTGCACATTCTTTGCTGCTATTCACTCAGCAAATCATTTCTTTGCTCTGCTCTTTCCCCTTCTCTGCACAATTTCACACACCTGCTCTCACTGAATGCAAACCCTAGATAATTCCTTGTATTTTGTCTAGGTCACTCTCACATCTGCATTACTTGCATTCACGACACTTAGCAAATTTTTGCATGCCTATTTTCTCATACCTTCACTGATAAGCACTCACATAAATTCCCTTTTTATGTACAATAAGAAAACATTTCTCTTGAAAGTTCCTTTCCCCTACAACTAAATTGCATTTAGGAAATAACTTTCAGTCTTTGCACACACAACAAACACAAAGAAATAGAAACATAATAATCAGATTCAAAATTGAAAGATGATGAATTCATGCCTGATTATGAGTTTTCTCTCCAATAACGCAGATCCAGTCCTTCTCTTAGCAAAATCCCTCAATATTGAATGAATTCTAACTGAGAAATAGACTCCCAAATGGTGAATTCTCAGCTATTTTGGAAATATACTCAGACTGTGATGATAATATACTTGTAAATCCTTTTTATTTTTCACTCAGATAATGAAATATGATTTCAGAAATAATAAATGGTGAAACAAACTCAGAGTATAATGAAAACTTGGATTTAGCAAATTGTATTATGAAGAATGCAAAGGCGTCAATATATAGAGTCAAAAACCAACGACTTCCACTCTTGCAGGCATGTGGAATGACATAACTGTGTTTTGAATAATTCAAATGAGATAAGTGGCGGATTTCTATTCCCTTACTCAACATTTCAAGAGGTGATTCGACCTCTAATCTTGCCAGTAGTCGAAAGAAAATTTCAACTTTGCACATGGTTAAAAGAAGAAATCGACATCTACAGGAACTCACCAGAAATGGCAGACTGTGAAATGATTCATCTTTTTAGGAAATGGTCATGGCTAAATTCAGAACACCTAATCTCTTCACAAGCTGCATCGCCCCTATTCCTCAGCTGGGTTGATTTCTTCTCCTAGGCGAAGCGCTCTTCACAGGCGCGTGTTCTTCCATCGCCAAATATTTTTCATGGGAAAAGCTCTTTCAATAGTTTGAAGCAAATATTTTGCTCTTTCAAAAGTTAAAACATTTACCTTTCAAATATATCAATTTTCCTTTGTGATAATGATTTAAATTTTTCCAAATGAGAATAGCTCGATTCTCATATATTCGGTTGAAAGATATTTATTAATTTTCCATAGTTTAAATTTAATATTTACTCCAAGTGAAACATAATCCATTATCCACTTTAAGAGATTTAAAATATTTTTTAAACTTAGGAAATAAGCTAATTTCCAAAGTGGAGACTAATTTTAGAAAATAATTTGATTTCCATAAATTGAAAAATTAAATAAAATATAATTTCATTATATAAATATTATTATAGTTTTAAATATATTAAACATATATATATATATAACCAATCTATAGATATATCGTGAGCGAGTCAGTATATACCCGATATATATATATATATATGTATGTATGTAAAGTCATCAGGCAATAATAATATAATATTATTAATATCCACAGAAAATAGGTAGAGTGTATATATATATTCATGTACATACCTGTATATACCTCAATGTACATGTATGTGTATGTATACCACATCGACACATACGTATGAGCATATCCATCTACCGACCATACGCTTGTATTGGCATGTTTATACATATGGATACGTGTATATACTATATACATGTGTATACATACCCATTCAACCTATTCACTTACATCCATTCATGTTATCCTCACAATAACCATAATACAATAAGTCAGATATACAAATAAACATCACTCACAAAGCACAAAGAAGTAAACAAGACTCCTAAAGCCTATGGATGACTTATCAAAACCATCATAACTAACTTGGTTCCTCCCAACCTATAATGATGTGTGTGTATGCTCAGATGGTTCTCGTTACTGTTTACTTGACCAAGCTCCTCTCTCAAGTGATATTTCCCCTCCGCCTGAAGGAATGGTTCGCATACTTGCATCCACTAACATAAACTCACTACAGTCATATGTTCACAACAATAGCAGTATTTATAAACGTCTCAAGTTAGAATAACATGATTCATTAACCTCCTTATCCAATATTTTACCATGAATAACATCAATTGAGATAACATCAAATGAAACAACATCAAGTGATATAGCATTCATATTTAAAACAAGGTACAAACACTATTAATTCATCTCCAAAATTCACACTATATTCGCATTTACCCTATCTATTAACAGTAAATAGTAACTTCATAATTAGGGATGCAACAAAACTGAACTGAATATTTCAAAGATTTGATATTTGCGTTTCTCAAATGATAAACAACCGGGTAAATCATTCTCATTCCATCTCCGTAGTCAAGATAACAACCAGGTAAATTGCACATACAAATTTAGATTGCAGAAATAATATTACAGCTTAATGCAAGAGCAACCTGGGTAACATTATGAAGCAAATATGCAGATATGACTGCTCAGAAATAGTTACAGCAGTAAATCAAGCTCAGTTAGATTTCATAATGATTAACATCAGGAAATACTCATTTATTCATGACTGTAAATACATATCAGACATGGAAAAATGCTCAGAGCAGACCAATTGGAGGCTCAAATCACCCTGCATGATGAAGGAAAAGGTATGTAGATCTCACACCAAGGTAGTAACACCTCCTGTGATCCTTCTACAGACAATATGGGCACCAGACTTCACATGCAGCCACTGAAATGGAGCCTCACAATTGCTGCAGACTTAGTATTTCAGACTTGAGTGCTTACGTGAGGGTCCACTGCTTAAGAATGAAGTTACTTATCACGCTTAGGGTATCTCCTTTTCACGCCCAGCTTAGACTTAAAGTTTGAGATGAGTGGTGGCGTCCAAGTCTCCTAGCAACCTTGCACAAGCAATTGTTCCAATAAATCCTTACTTTGTTAAATTGATCAATATATCTCAGATTTCTTGTTTGATCCTTCAAACCCTTAAATATGAAACTCTTGTAGATTCAATGAAGCACAAGCACAATCCTTGAAATGGAATTGTCTACAAGCTGGCTTGGGAGATCTCTCATTCCTGTACCGAGCTGCTCTTCCTAAGGGATTTCGTCTTCAAAAAACTTGAGATTTTCACTACCAGCAAACCCTTGCTGGAGCTCTTCACCAAATTTCTCCAAAACAAGAATAATATTCATGAATGAATAAAATGAGCTTCAAATGCCCTTTAATAATTCTCAATTTTCTTTTGACTTTCATTTCATTTAATTTACTTTCATTTCCCACGTTTCATTCTTTTAATTTTGGTGCACAACTTTATAATATAAAGTATACTTTAAAATCACTTATATCCCCTTTATAATAAATTCCCTTTTAAAAATATTTTAATAACACATAAAGTTAAATTATTTAATTTAATTTTATTATTTGATGTTATTAATATTAAATGCATAGGACCAATATAACTCCAGAATATAATTATGCTACCATGCTAGATATAGAAACTCTGTCAGCTGACTATACCAGTGACTTACTATAAATAGTAAG